>JASAND010027726.1:0-61511 GCA_030248195.1 Trissonchulus latispiculum
TGTGATGCCTTTTTATCCCAAGTCAGTCATGCAGACTGAAGGGATCTCACAAATAATGTAGGGATTGCTTATCACCTTTCGTTCACAATAAATGTCAAGCTGTGAACAGGCCAAACTGAAGCCTCTTAGGGACTGCAAACTTATAGGTGACTAACAAAATCTGTATACAAATTGGACGTCTGCTCTAATAATACTGCCAGTACTGCTGCTTCTACTTTTGTAAGGAAAGCAGGCACAGGAAATATAAAGCCCGGTTCACACTAGGGCACAAGCAGACAGAAGCACAAACACAAGCACAAGCACAATCACAACCGGTTCACACTATTCACTGGCACAAGCGCAAGTACAACGCCGAGTTGAATTCAGTTTAACTTTTTGCACAAGGACATCGCCTGAAGTCAATGAAAATCGTTTTGCACTATATATGCATAGAAGGCGTGGCTGAATTTCAAATTCTATTGGCTATGCTCATGCCCTAGTGTGAACGTTTTAATTTTGTTCCTGTGTTTGTGCTGATGCTTGTGCTCTAGTGTGAACCGGCCCTAAGCCTGTGGATCGCACTGCAAAACATCCTTACAGGCTTGGATTGCTCCTATTAGATCGACTTTTAGGAAAATTGAGTTTCAAAAGATCCTCCTATTCTAGGAGTGCTATCATACATACATGTGCTGGGAGGGGGGAGGGGAGGTTAGGGGGTTTCACTCCCCCTCCCCCGACCTAGAGCTCACCCCCCGCGAGGTTCCTCACCCCTCAGAATCCGGATTTTACCAATTTTTTGAGCAAGGCGGCTTTTGGCCGCCGGTTCCCCTCCCCCCAAAACTTTCCCTCCTGCTGTCCACTCCACCACTGCTAACGTTTCCCTGAGCTAGGACCAAGGCAACTAACTCAGGAAAATGTTTAGAGTTAAGATCTCCGCTCGTAGACAGCTCCTCCCTAGACATCCTCCTAAGTATTCTCCTGTAAGGAAACATCATAGCAACTAACTATTAAGGAAGTCTTGGCTATTCGGGTACTGTGATAGGGCTTCCACTATCTAGATGTGCTAAAGTAGAAAAGTACAGGATTCTTGAGACTTCAAACTTCTAGCTCAGAAGAGGTGGAATCGATCCAAAAACATGCGTGCTAGGAGATCTGTGTATGATACGTTTTCATTAAAATCAATGAATCAACAAGCTTGTTTGCATGAACGGGTTGCCGCAGTCATTTTTCTTCTTACTGAGAGGCATATCTCAATTTGCGTACATTTGGAGCTTTGCTTCTATGACAGTGTTTTATCTATTCAAAGAGAGCTTTCAATTGATACCCATGTTGGGCGGTTTCCGCTACTTTCAAGTGTGATCATTTGCAAGATCAGCGTATCGAGTACGTTCGCATTCCGCATGCGCTTAGGCTCTCCAGGTATGTGGGGCTACTTCACCCCACCCCCTACCCACATGCAAAATTTCAGCCCAACCGGTCAACTCTATCAAAGGATAGCACTTTACATCAGTTTTCACCCATTTTGGCCGGTTTTGGCCCTTTCTGACCAATTTGAGGCTTCGTAACTAATTTTTCCAACATTCTGGCGCTTTGGCCGCATTGCAACTTTCTATCTGCTCAACAAGAGCTTTCGAATGTTACCCATATGAGCCCAATTGGACAAGATTTGATTTTTACCGTTTGCAGCATCACCATCATCGAGTACTTTAACCCTGAGTTGTACCGGATTGCCAATGTGATATGCAAACCTCCAAGTCAAGCCCTTTAAAATGAGGTACCATCTCGCAATCCCTTTCTAATCTCGAGATCTAGGGGGAACAAAAATGACAATAAATAAATAAATAACGGGTTGCATGCGGCATGCGTCAGTACTTGAACTCTGATGTTGCAAATGGTCAAAATTGAAAGTAGCGGAAGGAAGCTGCCCAATACGGGATCAATTGAAAACTCTCGTTGAGTAGATAAAAAGCTGTAATAGAAGCAAAGCTCCCAAATTAAAGGGTTGCCTGTTTTTGTGAAAAAGCGGCAACATCAATATTTCTGTAACAAAGAGTCTGTATCTGTATAAGGTTTACAATCAGCTGAAAACTTTATGTTTAAGTTTCCCCGATGGACCCTATACTACTACAACAGGCTACATTGTGCTCCCTTTTTTGCCCAGAATATTTATTTGCATCATTAATTCTGGCTAAAACACTCATTATTTCTGCTGAACAAAGGTCCATCTATAGTCAAGTGCTTTTTGCCCTAAGCTGAGCACCGACACGTACATTTACATGTACACGTTTTCTCAAAACCTGACAAGCTCTTTCTATCACTCTCTCTCTCTCTACCCCTTTACCCATTTTCTCTGCTTCACTGCCAACAGAAAATAATATCAAAGAGAGAGGTATTAATTAGGTGTTAGTCTTTTGCTGCCGTTATAGAGTTTCTCCTCGTGCTTTCAGCTTGGACTGACTTCAGCAGCAGTTAACCTCTAACCGTCATTATTTCTCATAACGTGCTGCCTTTTAAGTATAAGTTGCTATTGAGTTGTTGAACACTATGCAGAGGTTTGATTCTCTGTGTAAAAAGTCCTTCGTCTCACCTATTGTGTGAGAGACAAATCACCGATACCGATTTTTACAAATTTGTCTATTTTATCGGCCCTCCATTATCTTTTTGAATCTTCTTGTTATATGCATTCATTGTGGGTGCACTCATTCAGGTGCATTCATAGTCGCGAACGTATTGAGACGCGCTTCGACGCCTCAGTTTGTAACATGCAGTTTTAACCGTTTAAAATTAGTTGTGACACATTCATGCTCATGAATGCATGCAGACGCTGACATAAGTGCGTCGACGCGCGTCTATGCGCGTCTGCTTGCGACAGGAACTATGAATGTACCTTAACTGTTGCGGAAGGCATGGCAAAGTTAATAGCCTCTGAATTCTGGAACCTGAACTCACTTCAATCCTTCCCTTCCCTTCCTTCAAAAGCTAAGCCTTTCAAAACGGGATTTTTGGCAAGTCTTGGGAGAATGCTTGATCTGTAAAAGAAACAGGCATAGGAAAGATTGATAAGTCTGATATGAAAGTTCAGTTAAATGGTTTTTGGTGTAGTGGCAGCACGTCTGACTGCAGATTGGAAGGGACGCGGTTCGATTCCCGGCAGGGCCAATGCTTTGTTTTAGTCTTGATTGAAATATCCATTATCCTTCTCTTTTCTAAGTCATGTTTCAATGGTACACCTCACGTCTTTGACCTACATATCTTTGGTCTACCTGCAATTGGACTGAAGCTCTACACACCTCACCCCTTCTCCTTTGGGAAACTATCCATCCTCAGTTAGTTCTTATCGTATTGCTGGTGGATTAGCTAAAAAGTGATGACTCCAATTAAAAAAAGCGCCAATTAAAATTGCACCTGCTGAAGTGAAAAGTATTAACATGATATTTTTATAGAAGACACAATCCACCACAATCCACCGACGGACTTCCAATCCTTTGGGAAATAGTTAGACCGAAGTGAACTGGGAATTCCAATCCAATCTAACAATATGGTTAAAAACACAGACTTATAATTTCGTGTTATTCTGCCTCCGTTAACGTTTCCACGCGTTTTCAGGTGCTTTTCTGCAACCTGAAGTAGTCCAAGCAGCTTAAGGGGGGGGCGACTAAACTTTTGCACAAACATCATTCGATTTGATTCATTTTTGGCATGAATAAAAAGCATGTGCGTGGGCAAAAAAGTATCCACTCGTTGGTTCTTAGCTGTTTTCCTATGACCCGCTACGCTTCAAAGAACCTGCCCGACCCCCCGATTTTGGCGACACCCAACATAAATGTTCAAAAATTTCTCACAGCTGTTGTGTTCAATGAAAACATCTAAGCTTTTGCACAACAAGAGAAGACATATTGGAGCATACGCGTGGCATTAGCTTTGGTGTAGGCCTAAACGGTTGGAGAGCACTGATAGCTTAAACTTGAAGAACAGTCTAAAATTTGGAAAATTTTGGCCGCCGAATCAAATAATTTAAACGGGATACAAGCCCGGAAGCTAAAACCTGGTGCGAACATAGAGCCCATAGGCCTCCAACAGTATGCCAAATATGAAGGAGTTTGGCCTGCGCAGACTAGATTTATGCCACTCGAAACATGACAAAAAGTGCAAAAACAGCTAAAAAGTGGATTTTCTGAAGGTTGTCCAATATGCACAATATTTATATCAATCGATAGCTTTCATGATTCTGAACAACTTTTCTTCTTGGCGCAATCGCGTATTTGCCACCAATTTTAAGTTATTTTCGAAAAACTGAAATTTCACCGTTTGAAAGGATCACTGAATTGGGGATTTCTACTTTCAATGTTCCTTAAAAGTCTTAATTAAGTTGGGAAAACGGTTGTATCGGGTAGAACTCATTCATTTACATGTATTTTGTTATTTATGAACGGTGTATGTTTGTTTCTTGTTTTGTGACAGGCTGTACAGACCCTACAAGAATGTACTGGTCGGCAGTTGAGTTGATATTCTCCTGAACACTCAAAGTGTCTGCCATGCACACGTTTATGAAGGAAACCAGTTGAAATTTATGTTTTTGTAGTAGGGTCAGTCAGGCTACATAGCCAGTCAGAATTTGTCCGTGTTATCGTGCTGGAACATCTTGAGATGCTTTTTGAACTAGACCAAAATTGACATTTTTCATATTTTAAGTTGCGTAAAACTATAATGCCTGCGCAGAATTTCTTCACATTTGGCACAATTTTGTAGGCCTATGGAGTGTACGTTCACACCAAATTTCAGCTTCTGGGGTCGCACCAGAATTAAATTTTGTGATTCGGCGGCCAAAATTTTCCGAATTTTTGACGATTCTTCAAGTTTAGGATAGCATTGCTCTCTAACCACTAGGGTTACAGCAAAGCTAATGCCATGTGTATATTACCCAATATGTCTTCTCTCCTTGTGCCAAAGCGTAGATGAACGAGCGTAGCGTCATTGAGCGAAACAGCAAGGAGAAATTTTTTAGTATTTATAGTGGGTGTCACGAAAAGTGGGGGGTCGGACCAATTCTCGGGTGCCTGGCGAGCTAGCAGCCAAGAACCAACGACCAAGTATTTTTTGACCACGCACATGTTGTATATTCATGCAAAAAATGAAGCTGATCCAAGAAAATTGGGGCACCCCATTTTAGTCGCCCCCTCCCCCTTAAGGGAGGTCGCTTTGGTCCAAAATCGATAGTCATGTATATCACTCATTTTCACACGCAATATAGCTACATATGTTCTCAAAAACAAGACAAATCTTGGAGTACGAAATCAAACTGTGGCAGAGTTTATTTAGGTTCAAAGCCATCAAACTTAAAAATTTCGCTGATGAGACCTTCAAGGTCACGTGAAGTCTGAACACGAGCGAACAGACTTTTTCACCCATCAAAGGAACCAACACATCAGAACATCTGTCCTATTTAAGAATTTCTTTCCGTCAAGTACTTTGGCAGATATGAGAAAACAACTCGGCCAAATTTGATGGCTTTCAAATTGATTGTTGGTGAACTGAACAGTCGCCGATTGGATGTGAGAATTTCGGAAAACCGCTGTTTTGACCAAAAGTTGCCGTTTTGTGTTCAATTTTTTGAATCCATTATAAGGAGACAGGAGCCTTGCAGTGTGCAATGCACATGTGCGTTGAAAAGTTGTTGTACGCATTGGCTTCGTATTTGTCATGGTCCAAAATCAGCAGTTTTTCCAAGTGTCTGACTTTGAAAATTCACCAAAATTCGTCGTTCAATGGAATTGCACCAAAGTAACTCGCTGCAATATGTCCTAAACATATGTGCAAAGTTGCAGCACTATATCTTTCATACAGCGAAAAAATCTTTTTAACTTGACTTTTTCATTTTTCTACGTTTAATACATGTCAAGGTCACCTTTGAAGGGCTCTACAAAACGATAGAAGCAATATTACGCAAAACTCACTTGTCTTGTTTCGTGGACCCATTGGGAGTATATACAAAACACATGTAAAAATAAGCAAAATCGGAGGTGGTCAAAAATCGACCAAAAAGCGACCCCTCCTCCTTAAGCAGTTTTTACGCAGCACGACTGACCTTACAAGGATAAATAGTATTAATTTTGAGAGCTTATTGGGCTATTTTTCAACGAGAGTTTCCTGCGAGTTTTTTCAGATAATCAACTGTCATTTGTTTTCTTTAAACCATTCCATTCCATGCAAGACACTCCTTTCAGAGCTTATACCATTCAGAGAAAAAACCCCCAATGCTGAATTGTATATTTGTACCTCCCTGAAGTTAGCAGTTCCACTGAACGAGTCAGAGCTAAAACCAATTGAGTTAGATAGAGTATGTTGAAAATCTTCAGGGAGGTTATATTTGTCGTTGTGCAACTTATTAGTGTGATCAAACGATAACATGCTTAATTGCCCATTGTCTCAATAGTTTATTTCTGGTCTGTGATTTTGCAATGTAGGATCAATCTCTTCGTTTTGAGCGATCTAATACCGAAATTACTAAAAATTAAAACTTTATTACGCACACATGCTTGAATTTTTGGGCTATTCTTGTAATTTTGCAGAGGCAGGAGTTTTTTTGGTTTTGTGGGATCTTCTTGTAGCCTTCCACACACAAGAGCAACTTTTGTATTCACTATCGATGATTCAGATAGAAAAGCTTGGAAGACATTAAATTCCGAAGAATATATATACTTGCTGAGCTTACTTACAAAACACAGACCGTAGGTTCTGAGGTAATGGGTTGAATCCGAAAGTATTTCTGAGAGTGGCCGTTGAGAATACATCAAGACATGTGCAGGAGGGAAATTTGGGGGGGGGGTGGAAGGGAACCCAGATCTTTTCGGTTTTCGGTTTTTTGCCCAAAAGACCGGAAAATCCTGATTCTGGGGGAGGGGGGGGGGGTGAGCGAACCCTCCCCCCAAACCCCAAGCACATCTATAAATACATCATCCACCGGTCATGCAAAGGCAGATAATTTAAAAATTTTAAAATGTTAGAATTTAGAAATTCTGAAATCTCTCCTGCCTCCCGCTTGTTAACTTTGCTGATAGGAATGCATAAAGAAGACAAAGTTTTCTGCTTAGTCGTATATACAACTTTTTATAACTTGATATTGAATCCAACATAAACATAGCGTGACCAGTATAGTGCTGACTATCAGCTAAACATTTTTATATATTTTATATATTACTCTGCACGTATTTTTTCCTCAGCTTAGCTAATTTATCTCATCCTCAGGTGTATCATTAAGAGATTCAGCTAATCTTTCTATTTGAATCTGAATCTGTGTCGGAAATCTTTTAGACCTCTGCCTTTAAGTCAGCTCAGAGAGGGTGTTAATCTATCATAGTGAATGAGGGTGGGTAGACCTTTAGGGGCTTTGCGTGCAAATAGGTATCTCGTAGCTTAATAATGAATGCAGACTTAGACATTTTTATGGCCGCATATACCTGGAGTGTAAAAAATGGGGGCGCCGTCATAAGACCATTTTTAACCCATCACTGAAAACAGTTTAAACTGTTTATCATTTCTAGGTTTTAGAATGACACAAGTTGTGGACTTTGCTAAATATTTCTTGAATTCCAATAAACATTCTGTGATTTGAGGAAAATGTCTGGATTCCTAAGCTAATTATATGATCCCCAGTTTCAATTATTGTCGAGCCACAATTGTAAGCTGAATGGAATTTTTTCTGCTGAACCTGATTTCATTAGAAACTTTTCCAATTGTTTTCCTCTGGCAAATATAACGAATGACTAGTTTCGTAAATTGCAATTCCAATCTCTACCAATTTTGTTCTGTTGATATTTTTCTGTTTTTCAGATAACTTTCCACCATGGGATTCGGTCTCAGCAAGGAAGATAAGGAAACGAAGCTGAAAAATAAACAGATTGAGGAGGAAATGAAAAAGGATCACAAAGAAGCTCAGGGCGTTATCAAGCTATTATTGCTGGGTAAGTGCTAACTGTCGCCGTAGAGTTGTGCCCGGGCCCCGAATCGGGCATCGATAAAATTTTTTTATGCAATATGCGTATTTCAAATTTTTTCTAAATATTTTCACTAGAAAGTCAAATTTAAACTTCCACGAGTTGTCTAAGTTGTAATAAATAGCACTAACTTTTGTTTGGCACTGTTTTTAGTAAGCCGGCCCTGCCGGACCTAGCAGGCCTTGAATCGGGCATCCGGAAGAAATTTCTTAGCGGCACAACTCTAACTGTCGGTACTAAACATATGAGCACCCCAACCCGTGTTCTCTAGGTAACTTGGCTTAGCGGCTTGTGTTAAGTCTTGCCTCCTAATCTTCGCTTAAGGTAGCTCGGGGTCAATGTACTTGCTCGGTTGTGGCTAAAAATCTAAGCTTTGAGAAATGAAATTGTTCCTTGCGATTTTCGAATTGAAATAAATTCTGGTAGACTGAAAGCCTTCAAAATTCGCAATACTCAGTCCTTTCCTTGGTTTGATTGAACCGGAATTCGATATTTGAGTGGACTGTTGGAGCTTCCTAAAGTATACAGAGTCTGCGTGAGCGACTTGCTTCTTGTTGACCTTAAAATATCTGTTATGAGAACTAGTGCTTCTTATGGACTAGCTTGTTAAAACTATTTCTAACATTTCACCGTCGTAATCTAAATCGCTGCAGAAATCACCGAAAACACACCGATTTTGAACTAAGCTTTTCAGTGTTGAAGGCAGTTTTGTTCCATTCGGCCCCATCTAATAAAATTTTCAATTTTATGTTCATATTTCAGGAGCTGGAGAATCAGGCAAAAGTACTGTGCTAAAGCAGATGAAGTAAGTCTGAATTATAGTTGAGTGTTTGCCAACAGTAGGCCAGGACGCAAAGTTTCACATCTGAACGCAGCCGAATTCTAAAGGGACATAAGCTAGAAGGAACTGTATTTAGACAGAATAATTACTTTGGTTTATAAAAAACTTTTTCAAACTTAACATTAGAGTCATAAAATTGTTTTCAGTTATAATTTTCATTTTTTTTAAAAAAATTCCCGAGGGCCCCCAGACTCCCTGCTGCATTGTATGACCTCTCGGACTACAATTCAGGAATTCTTCCACGATCCATAATCATCTGAAGCATATGAGACACTTGTAAATTTCTTTGAATTGAGGAATTATTCTTGTTAACAAATGTTAGAAGAGCCGCTGGCTTGTCTAAGGAATCTTTCATGATCCGTATGACATGCATATTCGGCTTACATGTATATGGCTTTACTTCGTTAGGGCCCATAGGCAAATCAAGGCTCTCTCCTAATTTTTACAGTATATGTATTATATTATTAGTATATATATATATATATATACATGTATTATATAAGCTACGAGTATTAGCAGAAATTAGGCTTATTCTTCCAAACTCAAAAGGCTTTTCTTGGGTTAACTTTATTGACTTAGGCAGGTTAGGCATAGATAGTTCTCTTCTATCTGACTAGAATAAGCTTAATGAGCTGAGAGCCAGCCATAATTATGCTGTTCAAGACTCTTTTCCGCTGTGCAGAAATCCTAAGACAAAACGAGATTGCACCGTTGCCAATGGTTACCTCACGAATGAGAGCAGCAGAATTATAGGCAAATCGAACAAATACGATAAGAGGGACTATTTCATGCAAGCTCAAATTTGTTGCCAAAATACGCTTAATGCTGGTAATAAAATTGCTGGGCTAAAATCTGTAGTACATTTTGACAGCAAATTATTATATAACAAGGAAGGGGGTTTCAAGAAATCCGGTAATTTTTGTCATAACACTGAAAAGACTACTCTTTACAATTGATACATCAATCAAATAATTGTAAAGTTAACTATAGTCTGAGTCATTGTAATCTAAAAGCAACAGACACATTATCAAAACATTACCATTTTTGTTCAAAGTTTAATGGCCAAAAAGGCATTTTTTGGAATTGAATTATTGTTTTAATGATTATCACAGTGTAATCCAAAAACACTAGCCCATAAAGCCCGCCGTAGGGGCAACTTGTCCTGGAGAAAACAAGACAGGTTGCCCTGGGCGAGACTGCAATAACCGTACGCCGGCTTGGCTTGGGGACTATGTTTTCTATCCGTAGTCTTCTTCTCTCCCCCTCTTGTCCGTTTGCGGTCTGCGGAGAGAAACACCTGACGGGCCTCTCGTGGAACCTAACGGTATCGAGCCCTCACCAAAAAAACTAGCCGTAAAAGCACCATTCTACCATGTTGCCAGAAGGAGAGCGACGAGAGCATCCAGCACAGGCTACCCATTCTGAGCCCAAGAGATCCATTTACATGATCCAAACAACCAACCAGCTACCGGGGATCGGAGACAGGAGTCGAATTTGGGTCCTCCTTTTAGCATAAACCCATACAGTGCTTCCATTCAAAGGCTGGTTGACCAAGGAAACCGATGAGAAGCCGAAGACTTGAGACGTCAGCAACAGTGTACTATTAAAACTAAAAAAGTATTAAAACTAAAACAGGACCTAACAGGGACTAGGGAAGTTAGAAGTTCAGCTCTTCACTCAAAAAGCTTCCAGCTCCAGCAGGATTGAAAACAAAGAATTGGCCCAGCCGGGGATCGAACCAAGCTCCTTTTGCCTTAAAGTCAGATCTGCTACCACTACACCACGGAGCCATCAGCTGAGCTTTCATATCAGGTTTTGTTGGGCTTTGGTTCGTTCAGTTCAATTTTTCCTAATGTCTTGTATTATGAGAGTTTCAATTTTGTAATAAAACATATTTAAAATTTATATATCTGATTTCAGAATTTTGCACGACAATGGCTTTACTGAGGAAGATTATAAGCGACAGCGCTCAGTTGTTTATGGTAACGTTATTCAGTCCATGTATGCTATCCTTCGTGCCATGGAGAAGCTTGGCATTAAGTTTGGTGACCCCGAAAGAGAGGTAAGCAACGAAACGGGGACTGGTTTCGAGTAGAGTACTTTTTGTGAGATTCAATACAGCAAATTTTCGTTGAAAAATAGAAGGAACATTATCCTTTTACAATTTTATTTAGCTGTATATGATATACCCTTCATAGCTTTAGTTTTCATTTCATTTCTAGGTAATGCGATAAATAAGTAACAAATTGATATTATAAATGCATATAGTTATGTAAAGAATGTTTGCTCAAATTTAAACTGAGTGACCATCCAAAGGACAGGCCCACTAAACCTTGTGTAAGATGGTGGTATCGTTTACCGCACTGGCATGGACTGAAAAAATTTGTAATAGCAGCCTATATATTTGACTACTTTAAAGCATTCAATAACCAAAAACTTGCATATTCTCAAAAATGGAGCTTTCAAGTTTGGCGGTAACTAACAAATTAGAAAAACTAAAATGGAGTCTAAATCTAATCTCAGTTGTTCTTGACTCAAACAGAAAACAAGAAAAAATGACCCTGCAATAGGTTTTGGTCAATTCGTATGTCAAATGTGAAAACACTATATTACTGGAAATATGAGAAAACCTTGTTTAAAACATAAATCTCCTTCAACATTTAAGGGTCAACGTAATTAGCACTTAGCTAAACGCTGGCCTGCCATGACAAAGGCGTGACCAAAAAGAATAGAATTTGTTATCTTAAAATGGTGAAATAAACTGCTTGGGGGAGACAGAAAATGGATGGGGCGAAGATCTTTATTTCCATATATTTTCCGATGTTTACAGACGCTTTGGAAATTGCAGTGGGGGCGAATGTTATTTTATTTGTACTCAAGCAAGCAAGCAAGCATTCTTCCCGCCAAGAATATGCCTCAACCTCAATATTACTATTATGGGTTACTTTAAGTTGCCAATTATCAACATTCACTAGATGCATGCATGAGCATGCACTATTGCATGCATGAGCATGCACTATGCATGAATGAGCAACATTAAACGAAAGAAATTCCATTTCTTGGTAAATCTCAATTTTTCGATGCAGCAGATATAGCTGCACGCTGTCCTCTCACCGAAAGTAGTCTGCTTCGAGTTTACAAATAAAAACTGTAAAATTTTTTATTTTTTCAGTTTCTAGTCTGGATTGTGTCTACTTACAAATGATAGCAAGAGTACATAATTGATAAGAGTGTGACAGCTGGCAGGTTCTCCGTTATCAGCTCTCGAGCCATGCTGTGCACGCTAGCAGCCCCACCCCCTATTGCATACCTAGTGGACCCCTCCGCAAATCAGTACCCAGTACGCAATTGTGTATGCTCACTCGTTTCTATAGGAAGGCACCCTCCTCGCAAATGAGACCTATCATTCGACCCCCCCCCTCCGCAAAACAGACCCATCATGTTTTCAACTGACGAATGATAGGTCACATCTGCGGGGGGGGGGGGTTTGTTGCTTACGGTAGAAAAAGTGAGCATACGCAATTGCATACTGGGTACTGATTTGCGGGGGAAGGGTGTCCCGTTAGCGTGCAGAGCATGGCTCGAGAGCTGATAACAAAAAACTTGCCAGCTGTCACACTCTTATCTATTATGTACTCTTGATAATGGTAACAAATTCAAAAATACTTAAAATTGAAAAACTCACGTTAAATTTATATGGAATTTGGTCAAAAATTTCATACCCGATTAAAAGTTTTACCAGCATAATTGGGAACACTGGTTAGGTCGTCAAGCGATATTTGTCATTTGGATTATTTACTATAAAGTTAGCCTTCAAAATACGGTAAACGATACCAGCACCTTGAGGTTCATATGTTAAAGTAGAGTGACTAGCATTATGCTTTTCCAACGAGTGAGTCAATACCTGGGTTTTCTTATTCTCGTGAGCTCTTCGACTTGAGTCTGGTGCTTGAGCTAAGCTCTTTTGAACTTGAGAACTCAAACCAAAATCATTGGTATAAACCGCATATACTACAAGTAATGTGTTTTTAGTTATTGCAGAATTTTATTTAGTCATTTATAGTATTCATCGTCATCGTTATTTTCATCGTAATCATCATCACATCGTAATTTGTGATAATTTCGCAAATTTTTAATTTTTTGTTTTTAGGCAGACTCAAACATGATCTCAGATATCATTGACGCGAACGAGGAGAAGGAACCTTTCACTCAACAGATCAGTCAAGCCCTGAGCCGGCTCTGGGCTGACAGCGGAGTTCAGGCCTGTTTCCTTCGCGCCAATGAATACCAGCTGAACGACTCAGCAGCCTAGTGAGTAGCATAAAACTTTTTGACATTTTTTCAAAAAGTTTTTGATTATTACCACTCATTTTATTTTTAGCTATTCTTAATAATTACCTTATTTATTTATTTATAGTAGCTGAATGACTCAGCAGCCTAGTGAGTACTACAAAAATGTTTGATTTTTTTCAAAAAAATTTTGACTTTTATCACTTATTTTATTTTTATTATTTTCAATAACTATATACCATCTTATTTATAGTAGCTGAATGGCTCAGCAGCCTAATGAGTAGCAAAAAACGTTTTGAGTTCAAAAAAGATTTGATTTTTCACTTATTTTAGTTTTATTTTTAATAATTACCATATTTATAGTAGCTGCATGACTCAGCCTCCTAGTGAGCATTACAAAAATATTTGACATTTTATCGCATCTTTGATTTTCATTATTTTGAATGATTACCTTGTTTAAAGTTTGTTTTATTTTTATTAGCTTCTATTTTTGTTATTTAATTTTATTTAGTTCAAACGTCAGTGTTTCAGTTTCTGCTGACAGACTGCGTAATACAGACAGAAGCACCTGCTAATTAACTGACGTCAAGTCGGCAGTAATTAGCGGTTCAGTCATATATTGAGCATTCCAGGAATAACCATAAATTAATAGACACAAATAGGTTTACTTCAAAGGGAATATATTAACTTAGTGCTGTTTAATGCAAACATGAATGCATTTTTTCGCGAGATATTCAAGTTTTTACTGCTACGATTGTACACTGTTCAAGAGAAATAAAAAATGAAAAACCAACTTGACTATGAACACTGTTCTTTCCTGATGTTAATGTTATGATGAATTAAGAATTAGCTACAAAAGCTATGTTATTGCCGTGAAGTCTGTGCTTTGTTTCAGCTTTCTGAATGAGCTTGAAAGAATTAGTTCAACCGACTACCTGCCTACTCAGGACGACATGCTGCGGTGCAGAGTCAAAACGACCGGTGTCGTGGAGGTCCACTTTCAAATGAAGGGAATGAAATTTAGGTTGGCAATAAGTGTCCTTCTTAATATTGGAAAAACTGTAAAGGGTACATATTTTTCCAATGATTAATAAGAAGAAAGAACACCTTGTCTCAGTAGATATTTTGTGGAAGAAGATGTCGAAGTGGAATGAGAGGATATTTAATCTCTCAAGTCAACTGTGTAGTCTCGTTTTTGACAGTAGCGGTGTTATCCAAAAATTAGTTGGAAAAATATTGTGGTTAATTGGGGACACCGATGCAAACGTTCAAAAGCAAAATCTTCCAATTTAGTTTTCGTGGCCACTGGCCAGGAACAAGGGTCTTACTATTTTGGGTCTAAGATGCTCTAACCTTTTTCAGCGCTGTATAAAGGTGCTTGATCTTAAAGAGGATAAACTTAACATTCTTCAAGGAAAGTTGAGTATTGACGAAAGCTTCTGTCAGTGTTGGCTTTTATCTTAGCCAAAGAAGATTTGTCGGGATTAGTTCACACGTTCGCTGTATATAAGCTTGACCCGTAGGTAGGTTTATGTTATTTCAGGGTATTCGACGTGGGTGGCCAGAGATCAGAGCGAAAGAAGTGGATTCACTGTTTTGACGATGTGAACGCTATAATCTTTGTAGCTGCCTTAAGCGAATACGATCAAGTCCTTTTTGAAGACGACACGACAGTATGTTAGCAAGAGCAGGGTGTATTCAAAAATAATAAATTTAATATTAGCTTAAAAATCTAAAGTAGCATGCTGTACTTTACATAGCTGAATAGCTTTTGGTTTTTTCTGCATTGAAAATTTTGTGGATTAAAGGCCTAAAAATCCCTAAAGCATTATGCACCTAACGAACCACATCTGAGTGAATGTGTAAGTCAAAGAAGCTTACGACTGGCTTGAAATTTGAAATTTTACTTTGATTTACATTTTCCTAAATTATCAGTAACCAGCAATGTTGGAAATAATCATTTGATATTTTTTGTAAGCATAATATAAATAATGCTTTAGAACCGTATGCATGAATCGTTGAGGCTGTTTGACTCAATCTGTAACAATCAGTGGTTTCTGAAGACGTCCATGATCCTGTTTCTGAATAAGAAGGATCTTTTCTCCGAAAAAATAGAAAGAAGTCCCATTACAATTGCATTCCCTGACTATGACGGTAAATAAAATACAATAAAAATTAACAAATAAATCATTAAAGTACTGGAAATTTGGATAATTGTCTGCAAAGAGGAACGATAGTAACAGGAAGGTGTTACCTTTCAACGCTTCCGCAACTAAGCTGGTATTCGAACTAGCATCTAGGTTAATTTTCTTTTTATATAAATCTGTCAACTAGGCATGCGAGTGTGCCATAATTTAGGACACCCTTTCATGTTTCAGGGCCAAATACCTATGAAGCTTGTTCAGAATTTATCACTGACCAATATGTTGGTGTTAACACGAATCCTAATAAACAGGTAATTAACTCTTTAAGAAAAATTTAAAAGTTGATGGCGAATATTGAGATTTTGTCTACGGAGCAGATGGCCAATGGTTCGATTCCTGCCGGCGCTATTATTATTTATTATTTAGTTTTATCTCGACAGCTACTCACCATATTCGCTCTAATTTCTCTCCCATACAATGGGTTTCAATGTTAAGTAGTAGGTATCCACCGGTGCCCTCTGCAGGGTTTCTAATCCGGATCCACCAAAATTTGGTTGAAGCTCTATGTCTAAAAAGTGTTCACGATAAGGTAACGCTAACGCTTTCAATTTTAATATTCAATGTCAGTATTTCTTTTTATGTTTTAGGTATATAGTCATCAGACTTGTGCTACGGATACCGGTCAAGTGAAATTTGTGCTTGACTCTTGCATGGACATGATTATATCTCAAAATTTACAAGGGTGCGGACTGTACTAAGAGTGCTACTTTTTATCAATATATATATATATATATAGAAATCTCTCTTGAAGGCGGTTGATCTATTTTTCGTTGTCTTGTCAAATATTTAACATTGACTCTGTACATTATATATGGTTGTGTAAGCTGAATTATTTTTTAAATTTATTCCTATTTCCAAAATTCTGGAAATTTTCATTTATTTTATACAATATATAGTCTGCCCATGTTTATTCCGAAAATTATACAGATTTACAATTCACAATTTTTGTATCCACGTCACGTCTTTAATTATAATAATTAATTGTATCTGTTTCAGTGTTTCATTCAACCCTTTATTTGATATAACTGTGAAGCTATATAAATATTTTGTCTAATAAAATGATACTGAATAATAACGAATTATCTATATACATGGAATCATATATACATGAAATATGAGCTTCCTAAATAGAGACAATGGTCGATTTTATCGCTTGCTTAGTAACCAAAATGACAGTGCATAAGCGGACTTATTTATTCCTTAATTGAAGTGTAAAGATTTGGTTCCATCCGGGGATCACGGACCTACCAATCCAATCTAGCATAGTTTTATATCGGGAAAGAGTGAGACTAATGTTGCTTCAGTAACCAATTTTAGTTTCAGTTTCAGTTTCAGTTTCAGTTTTGGTCGGTGGACGAAAATAGTTCAGTTTCAGTTTACTTTCAGTTAATAGTTTCAGTTCAGTTTAGGAAAACAAAATAATTTCAGTTTCAGTTTTAGTTTCAGGCAGAGTTTCAAAAAAATGTGCAGGCTTCAGCAATAATGTAAATAAAACATATATCCATGTCTATTTAGGCCTTAATTGCAGAATATTAGCAAAATAGTGACTTAAAACTTTCATACCTTCATGTTTGAAGATCTTCGTATTTCATGATTTAAGTTTCAGGTTTTTATTCAGACCAGTTTCAGTTTCCGCTTGAGTTTCAGTCGGCAGCCTAAAACAGTTTCAGTTTCGGTTTCAGCTTCACGTCTCTTCCCGAAATAGTTTCAGATTAAACTGTTAAACAGTGACTGAAACTGAAACCTGCACAACCTGAAACCAAGTTTGAGTTTCAGTTTGACTGAAACATCACTAAGTATACAACATTAGTGCTCTGTTCGACGTTATATTTTCTGCAAGATTCATTTGATTGTGTCGAATCGAATCATTTGTTTGTCGCAAAGCACTGGTTTAAGCTAATGTTTAGTCCGTGCATGGGAGGTGAATAAATTTAGCTCACGTTAGAACGTAACAAAAAAATTCAATAAAAAGTAAATGAAATTGGCCGTTGGCAATAGAAAATCCTACTTGAGGCTACTTTTTTCTACGATCTTTTAATTTGTTCGACAAGACCGCCGTATTCACACTATGCAGCCAGCCAGGGCCCGCAGCTCAGGCCGTTGGGGTGGCACCGCTTCTTACTTAGCTCGCTGTCGCATACTGTTTCCGCTGCCCTCTTTTGTGAAATTCCAAACGGCACACTACCATATTTTCCTTAGTGTCGAAGTGCTCCCTTAGATAGAATTCTCATGGCACCTCCAAGGTCTGCATATTGCAGACTGAGGTAAATCCTTTCCTTTCACGGAAGCAACTCAGTTGTATTTCTGACCTATTTTCTGATCTATATGTTCTCCTTGGCGTCGTTTCATCTCTAAGGTTTGATGATTGACCTTTTCTTGCCACGGGAGCTGTTAAAGATTTTGTAATAGGCCTATTTCAACATTGCGTTAGGGCCTTTTCGCGCGCGAATTGAAAGAGTAGAGTTACAATATTTCAACTCGTTTAACCCTACAGGATAGTTAAAATGAACTGTTTAACTCTCTTAACCCAGTGCGCGAAAAGGATTGACTTAATTTTAACTCTTTTAGCTCGTTTAACTCGCTGCGTGAAAAGGCCCTTAGACTCCGAACTGTTGAGCTATCCCTCCAACTGCAGTGAGAGTGAGCTGTGAAAATCATTCGCTACCAGTGCCTCCAAGGACTGGCAAGGAGAACCAGGACTAGCTGGTAATGTTATGCTAGTTCCATCTCAAAAATCACTCGTCACCAATGTTGAAATGCAGAATCTTATAGAGTTTGACTGTAATAGTTAAAATCTTGATGACACTATCCAGAACCATGCCTGTTATCAGGGCGCTTTTGCCCTGAACATGAATTAGCTAATTTCTGAGAAGTGAGTTTTCGAAAAAATGCATTGCCCGCAATAAAAAGTAAGAATCAGAGTATATCTGACGTAAGTGACATTAGGGTCTGACCAAACTTTTGCTGAATCAATTTTGTTGCTAAAACTTTTTCTTATCAAGCGCTACAGTACCCACGTTCGGTTTCTAAAATTAAGTGCAAAATGCTTCGTCATTGTAACAGCAAAATTGTGACTAAGAGTGCAGATTTCGATATTACAGATTTTATGGATGATAAAACTTAATGTTACAGTTTAAAGGTAACGATGTAGGTTTTGTTTACCCATGTCTTGATCATATTTGTTGACAGTTCGGATATGACAAGCATTTTGACACCATTCTAATGACTCTTAAAGCAAAGTTATTCATGCTAATCTACTTAAGCGACAAAAGTTTTAGTCAACTTTATGGTTAGACTTGACAGTATATTTAGTTTGCTAGTTTGCTGTCTGAGACACCCTTTCTCTAAATTAGAGTTTCTCTGAAACCAAGTTCTGCTGTAACTTGTACTGCTCGAATTTGAATACCATGCTTTTTTCCACAGTTTTTCTGATTTCACTTTCAGTGATATCCTTGTCGGGTAAGTGTAGTGTACAGAAATTACATAACGTTTTATGAGTATTTGTATAATATTTATTATTGTTCCAAAATTTATTATTTTATCTTTAACTGAGTTTAATAATCTGAATGCCGTGGGCCTACCTCGAGCCCGAATTTTTGCTCGTTCACTGATTTTGTAGTCTTTGAGTTGTGTCTAAATCCGGGAAACGCACATCTGACGTATTTCTAGTCGATTGGTAAGAAAATGTTAAAAATTAAATATTTAAATTTTCAAAGGGAAACCGAAACATTTTGTTCTATTATTTAAAAAGTTATACAGAAATTTTGTGGCTCGGAACAAACGAATCTGATGCTAAAATTTAGACAGTTCTTGCTGATTTTCGCTAGTTCACTAAAACTTAAAGCAAGCTAAAATAAAGTGGTCCTTTTAATAAATCAGAATTTGTAATTCAAAATTTTAAAATGTTATTGCAACCAACCAGAAATCTCTTGAAATGAAGCCATGCGAGATTTGGCAAAGTTGGTCGCGTTTTAGGGAATGGGATGGGAAGAGAGCGAGAGAGTTGTAAATTCGGGGAAAGGTTGTTTATTTGACCCAGTGAATTTACGGTAGAACTAAGGCTGCATTTACCTTGTATAAAATTCTTTCAGTTTTTTTTGGTTGCCAATGTTGCTGATACTCTCAGATTAAAAACTAATAGTCTAGTTTAATTTTCGGGGGATTTTCATTGGTGTGTGTTTGCAGGTTATATGCAATTTCATTTTAATAGGTTCATTCTGTTATTAACCAGGTTCGGGGGGTCTGATTGATTTTATGCACTGCCCATCAAATTATAAGTCAGCTGCGACCAATTCTAGTCCTACTAACCTAAAGCTATAATTTATCACATTTAGGGATTGCTGAATCTGCGCAGAACGTGAAGACTTGCTACACCTGTGCGTCAGAGGCGTGGCAGAAAAAGTGGATATTATCAGGATTTTTGAAGCTAGATGAAAAACAGTACAACAATTATTGTAGCGATGTCACTTGTGCAACATTTACTGGTACAGATCAAGAGAATTGCAAGAAGTGGGTCACCGATTCTGCCACGACGAGTTGCACAGGAGCGTGTGTCACTTACATGAGAACCTTTGGTAAGATCAGCTTGTATGATTGTGTGAATTACATCGGCTTGAAATAAAGTCGGCCGAAAAATTGAATTGAATAACTGAAATTTGAATTACAATAAGATAACTAAATGTAATATAAACGTATAAGGCTGATTGATTAACATCTAAATTAACTGGAATGCAGGAATCTTTGAATAAAATTTAAAATTTCATATAAGGCCGAAAATTTATGTATTTGGCAGAAGATTAGGTACCGAAGATTACACAACATCCAAACGATTACTGCAAGAGTACCTTCATTTCTGCAAATCTACACACAGTATATATGAATTTCTGTTAACTCTGCAGTTAAGTTTGAAAAGACTTTAAACTCACTTTATCTAGTAATATTACTTATTTTAGAAACTGGCGCTCCGGAATTTATCCGTGGTTGCCATCCCCATCTTACCGGTTTGTCCAGTTGGAGAGTTGAACAAGAATTTTGCGAATACGGAAAAGATGTAAGCATCTCTCATTTTATTTTATTTTATTTTATTTTCTTCTTTTACATATTTTCAACCATGTATAGAAAACTTTCCTGCGGTTCGCTTTCACGTCCATTTTTTTTCTACCATCGGACAGATTTTGCCGTGTAGACAAAGTCTGATTCTAAATTTTGTGACAGACTTTGATCGTCAGGCCCATTTCAAAATCTAAAATTATGAATTTGGAATCTAAAATAAAATTTTGCGAAATTATTTGTGATATTTAAACTTTATCCTTGTTGAAAACTCATCAATAGAAAACTTAGTTCAATCAATCAAGAAGTCACACGGCCTGCAGGAGTTGGTATCCCTAATTTGAGAATGCTTCTGAAAATTTGCCAACTAGTCCTGAGGAGAAGTTTCTCGACTTTTTGTTCACAATTTCTATTTTCCATCGTTTAGGTTTACTCAAATTGAACTTTGAATTTTTCAGATGCAAATAAACAGTTCTCCTGACGAGACACCGCAGGAGGCAACTTCCTATCTTCATTTCTGCATCACCGACACATGCAATAAAAATACTGCTAAAACTAGAGACGAGGTCACTACTCTTGGAAGCAGTTGTCAAGGAAATCCCAAAAGACCGTCCAAACAAGAAAGTATGAAGTTTAACCCATTGGATGGCTAAAATGAATTAATTAATAATCTAATGTTAACCAATTATTATTAGTTCATACATTAGCATAGGGTCGGTGGGTTCTGGAACCTAAAGGGTGGGTTGTCCCAATGACATTTTAAGTGACCTGTATTGTATTGGAAGTAAAAATGTTCGAGAGACTTGCAGCTTATGAAACCATCAACACGCAATTTTTTTGAAAAGGAACCCTAATTTTATTAAAATTAGCGATTTTTTGAAAATTTGCAAAAGCCTTCAATTCTTGAACAACTTTTCAAAATTTTTAACCGATTTTCAGGAAAAATTGAAAGCTTCAATCAAAATCAACCTGCCCCGGCAAAGCTAGAAAGTTGTTAAATTTTGTGAGAAAACTATTTTCCCGGGCATTTTACTTATCCCTTTCCCAGTTTATCGTGACCCACTGTCCCTGACGTCGGTATAGCTGCATCTTGTTTGGGCTAGGAAAGCTAAACTTAATGATGAATTATTTAATGTTATTTTTGTTAGATTAGAACTAGATTCAATTAGCAATGAGGTTAAATAAGTTTCTGAATTGGATAAGTCAGATGTATTAATTTAAAATTGATAATTTGTCGAGCACATACAAATGTTTGTGGCGATGCTTCATATTTACATTCAGCTAACTCACCCTTACTAATTAATAAATAATAACTTGTAGTACGCAGCAACTTATATATTACAACTTTTGGTATACTCGTTTCACACCTTTCAGGCTTAAATGTTGAAAGTAAATATTTAGAGTTTATCATTTTATTTGTATTTTTCTAGTCACCAAGTGTGTCCAGTGTGCTCCACAGGATTCCAATTGCAAATCGACCGATGATGATTCCAAAAACGCTTGCTCTGGTAAAGCCAACTGGTGTAGAAAAGTGAAGGTGGACTTTGGAAGTAAGCCTTGCAGCCAGCAAGCATGTTGTTGGACTAATTTCTAACAGTTTACAACTATAAGCATGTCATGAAACAATTCTACCTTTCATTTTTACATTTTTGCTCGTATTCAATTACCGCCCTGAACACTTTTCTTCACATCGTTCAGTTCTAACTGCAACCTTTCTAACACTTATTGCATAAGATTAACAATTAACATTAAATTTAATTGGTTGACAATGTTATCATTCTATCTATAATATTATTACCCCAGCCAGCATGGTCGGAGAGTTCAACCATTAAATTTTGAAATTGTGAGCTTGTCTACCAGGAGCCCTATATTCTGACCGTGTCTAGTGAGTCGTAACGCGAATTGCTAATTAACGTTTTATATGTATATAAATCTCCTTGTTAATTTAAAATACGGCCTCGAATTTTCATAAGTAGTGAATCGAATCCAAGTGTATGCCATGTGGTCTAATCGCTGCTCCCTTAACTCCAGCTTGTAAACCTCATTTTTCTTCAAAGCCAGGAGCCTTTCATCAAATCACAAAAACCATATGTATTAGTCCTAATCTTACTCTTGTCATCACGAGGGGGTGTCTTCATTGCCGAGAATTGCATTGCCGAGAACGCACATTGCCGAGAAAGGCATTGCCGAGAATTGCATTGCCGAGAAAGGTCAATGCTCATTTCTTGCATTGCCGAGAAAGTCAAAGAATCAAAAATTGCATTGCCGAGAAAGGCATTGCCGAGAATTGCATTGCTGAGAAAGTGTCTTGATGAAACCTGCTTTATTTATGCTGCACATGTATCACACTCTTTAAGGCTACATGGCAATTTTGAACAACGTTCCAGCAAGTTTTAAGGCCGAATTTTGCGGATTATTCGTTTAAAATTAATTTTTTAATTACTCAATTGCATATTTCATGAAAATTCTTAGTAGAGTCATTTCTAAAGTGTAAAAACACAAAAGTAACGAAAACTAGGAACTTTTAATTTAAACTTATAGTAATTAGCAACATTTTTATGAAATTATCACGTGGGGACACAGAACACCGCTCCTAAGAAAAACTAAGCACTGATAAAACAATCATAAAATTTAGAATTAAAATAAAGTTGCTAAAATAAACTCATCTTTTAGAGTGCTGCAACATAATTTTTCAGCTTGATATTTGTCCGGGGGGAGGATTTCCACTTTTAGAATTTTTCTGGGGGGGGGGTATTTTTAGGAGGAAAGATTTCATCCTGACATCGACTGTCAGGGAAAGAAATCAAGAGTTTCCAATCTTCGCAGCAGTAATTTTCTTTACTTCTGTGTTTTCTACATTTTAGGATGGATTGGAGCAAGTGTTTTTGAAAATGTAAAATTTTGTGGGATCTCTTGCATCTTCCCCCAGCACCCCACTTTCGATTTTTTGACCAATACCTTTAAAATTGTTGTATGGGTGCATACTATGTGATAAATTCAAAAATTTAAAAATCTAAAAATTAATAAAATTAAAAATTTTATTTGGTTGGTAGGGAGACCAAGGGGATCAAAAAACTAGACACAAGCGAAAGCTGTAAGCTTATCCGGAGCTAACGAAAAGCTGAGTCGAAAAACTGATTTCAGATTCGTGGTCAGCCTCAGCGCTTCGCAACACCCCTGTATGCAAGTTTTCAGCAGAACCAGGAACAAAAAATTTTTATCTACTTGGTCTCCCCTACCAACTTAAAAATTAGAATTTTTAATTTTTTTAATTTTAAAATTTTAAAATTTTTAATTCATCGTCTCCAGTATGCACCCATACAAAATTTTATGGTAAAAAATCTAAAGTTAGGGCTGGGGGGGGGGAAGGCGCAAGAGATCTATTTACGTACGAAAAACTGTTTACGTTGCAATTAATCGCCTGTAGAATTAGTTACATTTTATAGACAACCTGAATGTTGAAATAAATGAATTTTAAATAAATAATCGGCAAATTTTGACCTGAAACTTGCAGGAAGCTTGTTAAAAATTGCCATCAAGCCTAAATGAGTGTGATACATGTGTAGCATAAATAAAGCAGGTTTCATAAAGACACTTTCTCAGCAATGCAATTCTCAGCAATGCAATTCTCGGCAATGCAATTTATGATTCTTTGACTTTCTCGGCAATGCAAGAAATGAGCATTGACCCTTCACGGCAATGCAATTCTCGGCAATGCCTTTCTCGGCAATGTGCATTCTCGGCAATGCAATTCTCGGCAATGAATGTTACCCATCACGAGCGCCAAAATATTTATCAATCAACCAAACTCTGAAGGACCTCCACCTTTTGTAGGCATCTTACAAAGACAAGGTCGCTAATTGTGAAAGGTTGAAATCGAGCTTAAAAGATGTAAAGCAAAGTGTCCAGGACGGCATAGAACCTGATGTGGTTGGTTCGCAAATTCTCTACAAACAAGCACTCTAGCCGCTCAGAGTTCCCGGACAGCGAGACAAGTCCAACCCACGAATTTCAGTAGTTACAAGTTCACACGAACTGCTCATACTTAATCCGTTTTTAATGGAAATCCAGTGCTTAACCTTCTGCTATATTCTGTTGCTATTCTTAAACTTTTTTGGTGCAGTCCAGGGTAAGTTAATGATATACAGATGTGACGGTCAAACTCTTTATGTTTGTTATAGGCGACAATGTTTATCAGAAGAGCTGTGCCGCCGTCAACATTTACGGGGATACCATTTGCAAGAGAATCGATCAGACCATGAAAGTCACGACCTTTCCACTCCCGTCGCCCTTGGACCTGACTCAGGAGCAGTGCTATTGCGGTGAAGACGACTGCAATGGAAGCGGCGGATTGCACATGTCCGCACTGCTGATTGCAGGCGCAGCAAGCTTCCTCTATCTGATAAAAGCCTGGCTACTCTAATCCTAAATCACACTATTATTGTTGTTGTTTTTATTGCTTTTTACGATTTATTGTAGAGCTATTCTGTACTGTGTGGCTGGAAAACTTTATTGCAAATGTGTAGCCGAATTCGATTAGAAACATAAATTTCTTTTGTCCGCGTTTCCATAAGTGTTTTTAACGGAAGCCTTTTGTCATCCATTTACAGGTTTCTTGAGTTTTGACCAAAACCTCTCAAACTTTAGAAGACCCAGCACTACGCCAAGCCATGTAATGACATAAAGGGCTTAATGTTGTAAACTATTTGCTGCTGCTTGTATTGTATAAATATTGTTATTAGAATTAAAATTAAATGCCTAAGCCTAACAGACTTAGAACTTTTAGGTATAGGTCAATTTGTTGCACACCACCGACTAGAAAAATTCCCCAAAAGCTACAATCAGGTATCTTCTTTTGCTTTGACATCGACGGCCAGCCAACAACATAAATTAATCAACCAACCAGATCTGTGCTGGCTGGTGGCCGGCCGCTGACTGACCCGCGTTGGTTCCTGACCGACCGGCCAGCCAGAAGGACCAAGCCAAAAGCCGCCCCGACGGACCAAGTAAACAGCCATACCGGTGAACCACACTACTTCCACCTGAGCTACAGACAGGAGCTGGATTAACATGCGCTGAATACAAAAACAAAGCAAAACGAACAATCTTCAAAGCGCAAAACGTTCCAATGCTGCTTAAAAATTGTTCAGTTTTAACTGTGCCACGCCTGCCCGCAACTGAAGTTTACGGATACAGTTGGTGCAGAACACAAAAAACAAGAAAAACTAATGAAGCAGGAAGGTTCCTGGTTTTCGGCACCAAACTCGTTGAATGGGAAGCGGCGAGGACGAGGTCCCGCTACCGCTTATTGTTTGTTGACTTACTGTTGACTGTGCATTAAGTAGCCTAGTCGTCGTCGTCGTCGTCGCCAGGCTCTCAACCAGAAGGCTAAGGGCGCTAATCTTTGCTTGGCTCCATTAGTCACAGCTAGTATGACTTTCGCTACATCGCCTGAACGCCGTTACCACAATGGGAGGCTGGAGCAAACACCACCATCGCAGAAGACTACCATAGAAATAACCTCTTTCCATAGTCTAAACAGCAGGAAGCGGAACTTCACTGTCGTGCCTAAACAAACTAGAGGAACGAAGATCCCTATCACTTCCAATGTGATCAATTTTTGGGTCCAACTGAGTTGTGCCGTTTTGTGTCGTCGTGCAGTTCAGAGAGGGACCTAGCCAAGTCCATGAGCCCGTAAATGAGGTGCGGATAGCACGAAGCTGAAAAGCCAACATGGTGTCTACATTCTCACGACTTCATTGTGAGGATGGCATCAGGCAATATATATATATATATATATATATATATATATATATATATATATATATATATATATATATATATATATATATATATATATATATATATATATATATATAGCAAAAAAGCCATGCTTGATATGACTGATATACTGATGTACTATGTAAGCAAGGGTCCTACATCTTTCAAATAGGAATGGACACTGGTCTGATAGACTAACCTACAACGAAGTACAGAGGACCCAGGACGAAAGTTGATTTATAGATTTGTAACAAGTATTTCAACGTTTGGATAAAATTACTGACTATGGAGAGCTTACAGCGCTATTAACAACCACTACCTTTCCATCTTGCATTGAAGCCTTTGAAATAATATCGTTATGTAGTAAAATTTTGGAATTTTTTTTTGGCGGGCCGGGTCGGGCCGAATTTTGCCAGCTTGTGGATCGGGCCGGGCCGGGCCGAGCAAGAGTTTGGAGCGGGCCAGTCCGGGCCGGGCCGAAAAAATCCGGCCCGTGCTCATCTCTACTGGCGGGGGCAGTCTGGAAAAGACCTTTTGAAGTCAATTCCATCAATTCAATGAGCATATAAAAATTACCTTAGGAGAAATTAATTTGATCCTGACTTAGTATTCTCACAAACCAACCAATTTTACTTCAATTTGAACAAGAGCTGAAATTGAATATGTTGTCTTTATTTTAAACGGGGTTCGCCCTATTGCTCCCTTTTGCTTCAGAAGGTAATGAAATTTTATTTTATTAAATTCTTGAGGCTTGTATTTATATATATATTGCAGAGTTACTACCAGATGTTAGGCTTATGCAAAGCTAAAGTCGTAAAATATTATTACCAGTTTTAATTATCTTTGGAGGCTTTCATAGAACGCTGCTTCGGCTACCGTAAGAACCTTGTTCCATCCAATGACAACGAAGTACACAACACTATGATAAGACATGCTTAAAAAGGAATCTGAAACTAGATGCAAAAATTATTTTTTGAAATTCAGCAATTATAAACTATTTTCAATTGAATTTTCAATTGAACAAATATGTAATCAAATACTGGAACTTAAGGTGCTGGTATCGCTTTGTGTAGATTCGACCCTACGAGCTTCAATTCTTCATGAAAGTAGATGACGCTTTCCAAATACATTATTTTCGTGCTCTCTAACATTCTGGGACCAGTCCCGGATTTTTAGGTGCAAAGACAAGAAAGTTTTGGTTTTCGCCCTTATTCTCTCAGTACATAGTCGCTACACCGGATTGGCTGTTATGGCTGGAAAGAGGGCCCTAAATGAACATTTTTTCTTTTACAACTTTTGAGCTACCTCTAGTGGTTAAGGCAGTATAGGCCAAAAACTACTTTTGTGGTCAAAAAATGGCCATTTTTGAAGAATTCAGTCTTTTCAAAATTACTGCCAAATCTTACAGACAATTTTGGCTGATTTATACTTAATCGATACACCGTCCAATTGTGCATTTTATCAATACCTACTCGCTGGAGTTCGTTGCTTTAAGCTGGAAAATTCGCCGAAAAACCATTTTGGCAAAATTGCGATATTTTGTTTTGAACATTGATTTCTCAAAAACTACCCAATGGATTCGCGTGATTTTTGGCTGAATGAAAATTCGTCCTATTGCGGAGGGACATTTTTCTTGATTTGAGCTAAAACAGCTCCAGTTGTGAAAAAACTGAATAGAAAATTGCGAAATTTCGCGCATTTGCCGGATTTTCTGGAGTATTGAGACTTGCTGAGCCAAATCCAAAAAATGTTCCTCGGCCCACATGTCCTTCATATCATGGCACAAGAAGAAATTTTGGCCGATTCTACAGTTTTGAGAAATCGATGTTCAAAAATTTTTGGTCTATATTCAGTCTGTCAAATGTCAGCATGTCGGCAATTTTTTGCTAATTTTTTTGCTAATTTTGCTATTTTCTTAAGGTGCTGGTTTCCTTTCGGGTATTTTTCACTCATTGGGCTTTAATCATTTACGTAAATGACTAAAACTTACAAAAGAACCTATTTCCGTGCTCTTCAACATTCTGGGACCAGTCCCGTATTTTTAGGCCAAAAGATAAGAAAGTTTTGGTTTTTGGCCTTAGGCTCCCAGTAGGTAGTCAGGACACTGGGTTGGTTGTTATAGCTGGAAAGAGGACACGAAAATGAACATTTTTGCTTTTACAACTTTGAGCTATCTCCAGTAGTCAAGTCAGTACAAGCAAAATACTGTTTTGAGGGTCATGGTCATTTCTGGAAATGGTCATGGTCATGGAAATGGTCATTTCTGAGGAAATCAGTTTTTCAAAATTACTACCATATGTCAAGGACAAAGTTGGCTTATTTATACTCAATCGATGCAGCATCCAAATGACCATTTTATGAATGCCTATTAGCCGGACTTTATTGCATTAAGCTAGAGATTTAGCCGAAAAACTAGTTTGGCGAAACTGCGATTATTTTATTTCGAACATCGATTTCTCAAAAACTACTCAACGGATTCCGGAGATTTTTGGCAAAATCGAAATTCGTACTTCTACGGAGGGACATTTTTCTTGGTTTGAGCTAAAACAACTCCAGTTGCGAGAAAACTGAATGCAAAGTTGCGAAATTTCGTGTCGCCGCACATTTCCCGGATTTTCTGGAGTATTGAGGTTGTTGAGCCAAATCCAGAAAAAACGACCCTCGGCCCATATGTCCTCTGTATGATAGCTCAAGAAAAACTTTTGGCCGATTCTTCAGTTTTGAGAAATCGATGTTCAAAAATGTTTGGTCTTATTCATCCTGTTAGATGTCAGCACGTCTGAACATTTCTGCTATTTTTTGCTAATTTTGCCAGTTTCGTAAGCTCTTATAAATGTAGAGATAATAAGCTTTAAAACTATGTATAAAGCTCTTTCCAACTCCCAAAATTGCGAAAGTTATGGCATTTCAAAAAATCACCACAAAAGCATTGCACAAAGGGATACCCAGCATCTTAAGGTGCTGGTTTCCTTTCGGGTATTTTTGACTCCTACGGCTTTAATCCTTTACGCAAAGGGCTAAAACTTACGAAATAACCTATTTCCGTGCTCTTTAACATTTTAGGACCAGTCCCGTATTCTTAGGCCAAAAGAAAAGAAAGTTTTGGTTTTTGGCCTTAAGCTCTCAGTAGGTAGACAAGACACGGGATTGGTTGGTATGGCTGGAAAGAGGACTCGAAAATGAACATTTTTGCTCTTACAATCTTTGAGCTATCTCCAGTGGTTAAGTCAGTATAAGCAAAAAACTGTTTTTAGGGTCAAAAAATGGCCATTTTCGAGGAAATCAGTTTTTTCAAAATTACTGCCACATGTTAAGGACAAAGTTGGCTTATTCATACTCAATTGATACAGCGTCAAAATGCCCATTTTATGAATGCCTATTAGCCGGACTTCATTGCTTTAAGCTAGAGATTTGGCCGAAAAACCATTTTGGCAAAACTGCGATAATTTTGTTTCGAACATCGATTTCTCAAAAACTACTCGACGGATTCCGGAGATTTTCGGCAGAATCGAAATTCGCACTTCTGCGGAGGGACGTTTTTCTTGGTTCGGGCTAAAACTTATTGAGTAGCAAGAAAAGTCAATGCGAAGTTGCGAAATTTCGCGTTACTGTGCATTTGGCCGATTTTCGCGACCGTTAAGACCTGCTGAGCCAAATCCCAAAAAAACGTCCCTCGGCCCATATGTCATTATATCGTGGCACAAAAAGAACTTTTGGCCGATTCTTCAGTTTTGAGAAATCGATGTTCAAAAACTTTTGGTCTATATTCATCCTGTTAGATGTCAGCATGTCAGAAAATTTCTGCTATTTTTTGCTAATTTTGCCAGTTCTGTATTAGCGCATGTGAATATACAGATAATAAGCTTTAAAACGATGTATAAAGCTCTTTGCAACTCCCAAAATTGCGAAAGTTATAGCGTTTCAAAAAACACCACAAAAGCACTGCACAAAAGGATACCACCACCTTAAAGCCCGGTTCATACCTATTTTCCGTTTGTCCGTTTGTCCGTTTGTCTGTTTGTCCGAATTTCCGTTTCTCCGTTTGTCCGTTTTGCTGTACACACATATCAGTTCATACCTAGCTGTCCGTTTGTCCGTTTCCGTTTTTCCGTTTGTCCGTTTGCCTGTTTGTCTGGTTTGCTTTTATGAATTGATTCATACTTCTTGCTAACGGACAAACGGAAAAGTAGAGCAGTGTTGAAGTCTAAACGGACAACCCTTACGGACAGACAGACAAACGGACAAACGGAAAAACGGAAAGGTATGAACCAGTATGTGAGCAGACAAACGGACAAACGGACAAACGGAAAAACGGAAAGGTATGAACCAGTATGTGAGCAGACAAACGGACAAACGGACAAACGGACAACCAGAAACGGACAAACGGACGGACAAACGGTATGAACCGGGCTTAAGCCTTCTGTAAGGGAAGCAGAACCAGGAAAGTTTGATAAGCCCGACATGGGAGAGTTCAGCTGAATGCTTATGGCTCGGTGGTGTAGTGGTAAGCACGCCTCACTGCAGTGAAGAAGGGCAGTGGTTCGATCCCCGGCCGGCCAATTCTTTACCTTACATTCTGAGTGAAAAGGCTGAACTTCCCTCTTCCCCGCTCTCTCCGAGGTCCTGTCTCCGTTTCACAAGACCCTCCTAAAAATTTGCTGCTCCTACGTTAAAAGTTGTCTTTCCAAGGAATTTAGGAGGACCTCCTAAACTGTTTTACAAAGCAACTTGGAGATTGCTCTTAAATTTTAAAGTTAAGAGCGCTCTTAACACAATTTTCTCGTAAGAATTTTAACTTTAGGAGCAGTCTTATGTTTTTTATTAAGTTTTTTACTTATATATTGCACAAATTTTTGATAATTCAACGTAAATTGGTTGACGAAAACTAATTAAAATTAACTGAAGTGAAATAATTAACCCGCTCTTAGGTCACAAAACTTTATTTAAAAATTTACAATTTAGTGACAAAATAACAGTTTTTAGACTTGTCGAATTTCATGATATAAGCCATAACATCATTTAAAATATGTTTCTTGGAATTACCGTTGTGTATTGCGTCAAGTTATAGCTAAATATGCATCATACATACAGTGCGGAATATGCAGCAGATAAGAGGGCTTTATGAAACGCACCCCTGATCAAGGATACACGGTGCCTGACGGTGCCACAGGGAAAATTTTCCGGGGGGGGGGGAAGATTTCCTTAGTGAAATGTTTTCGGGGGAAAGATTTCACGGGGGAAATTTTCCGTGTGACAACGGCTCCTGTCTTGGACTACCCTTAAGCCGTGGTTACACTTGACAATCTTGTGACGACAACGCGTTGCCACAACGAGTTGTCACAACTGCCGTTGCTACAGAATCGTCACAACGTTGTTCGTGTAACCAGTGATACAACGTTGCAACAACTGGTGACAACTAGTGTTTGAGGCCGGCCGGGGTTTCACCGGCCGGCTGCCGGCCGGCCGCCGGCCGGACGATCGCCGGCCGGCCCGGCCGAACCCATCGGCCGGCCGGCCGGTGAGCCGGCCGGCCGGCCGGCGGCCGGTAAGCCCGTCGGCCGGCCGGTGGCCGGCCGGCCGGCCGGCTACCGGCCTAGAGCAGTTTGCACTACAGTTATTATAACTGCTAAGATATTTATTTTCGGATGTTATCTTAGAAAAATAGTACAGCATAGCATAAAAAATTAGTAAAACTAGATTTGGAGTCAACTTTAAGCTTAGTTGCTCTATTTTGTAAATTTCTGGTTGGTGATTTGTATCCCAGCCGGCGGCCGGCCGGCCGGCCGGTCGGCCGTTAGCCGGCCGGCCTCACCGGCCGCCGGCCGGCCGGCCGGCCGGTAGCCGGCGGCCGGCCGGCAAGCAAAAGTCGTCGGCCGGCGGCCGGCCTCAAACACTAGTGACAACGCGTTGGGACTATGCCCGATTTCGTTGTGACAACGCAATAGGAAATATAGGGATGGCTCAAGAGCCAGTGTGCGTTGTCACGATCTGTTGCCACATGTAACCACTAGTTGTCACGATTGACAACTATGGAAGACAACCGCCGTTGTCACAACGCGTTGTCACAAGATTGCTAAATGTAACCACGGATTCAGTCCACCAGCCCCTCGTAAAAGCGCTACACTTCAGTTGACCCCTCGACATGTCTTAGGCGAGGCTCGCTGTCGTTACTACCGGGGCAAAATAAAACGGAATGAAAAACTACAAATCTGCAGCAGAAAACTATCTGAAAATCATTAAAACTGAAAGCTTCTACTTTAATTGGTAAGAAAATGTTAATAGTATCTCAGACAATGCTGGTTTCTAGTGTCTGGTTTCAAAGATAGAACTTTGCGGATCGCATTAAGTTTCAAATGCTGTCTATGAAGAAGTGAGTGCTACACATACATAATTATTACTGTCATCATCAGTCAGTAAGCTTTTATAAAAATAAAAAACTTTTTCATTAAACTTTAAAGTCTAAAAAATAGACTCTTGTACAACCGACGCTGTGAACCCAGATGAAGGTATTTGACATTGGCAACTGAATGCTCAATAATTCGCTGTTGAAGTAACTATTTGAATTTTTTGTGTTGAATCAATCTTTTATTTAATTCGGAGTTCAGGGTAAAAAGCCGGATCAGACCCGCACCCGCCCCACCCACGGTTAGCTGGACTGCCCAAACCCACCCTTGATGTGGAACAGCTTAAAAGCTTTAGACTATATACTCAAAACTTTATAGTTGCAACAGCAATCGCATTGACGCTCGTCTACTCGCGGTGTCGTCCGTTGACGCTTTCAAACTCTACCACCAGAAGCATCGTTGACACTTGTCGACGATCGTAGACTTGCATAAGTGGCTGAAGTCTGAAGGCACCTTAGGTCTAACCCAAAATGGATGAATCAAGAAAAGTCCCTGAAGAAACCACCCGAACGCAAATTTTAGCAAAATTAGGTCAAACCATTTTGGTTCAGAACTATATCAGAAATCGTTCAGATAAAAATCTCAAGCCAGTTGAGCTCAAAGGGTTAAGCTTTGCAAAGTTAAACTAAGTGTGCACATAATCCAATAATCACCAATTTTCAGTACCACAAGAAAATGATAGTCTTACGATTGCAAATGGGAGTGAGCTTGAGGAATCTGCATCCTCCGTCCCATCTTGCTCATGTTGCAGTCAGTAATCGTTCTGGGGTTAATGTTATCAACACTTAAACCTGGGTTAAATTCATGTGCTAAAAATACCCAAGCCCGGGTTAGCAGCATATGCAGCCCGGAATTAAACGTTCATACCATTGGCTCCTAGAATGAACAGTATTTCTGCCTGGACAAATCTTTTTTAAGACAATGCATGATATGGGACTGTAACCGTTCAGGACGATAGCCACCTTCACAAACGGGTTTCTGTCGTCGAGACATTTGATGCCATACTATTACTGTTAGAGCAATTGATTTGCGATCTACCAAATTTAGGTAAAAGTTCTTTGAAAGTCTCCATTAAAAATTTAATTTTGGGCCGACTCTTCAAGCTGTTCGCCGTTGCTTAACTCTCAAAAAACAAATTTAAATTCAAGATATATAAAAAAGCTTAAAACACTAGATATATATAAACCTAGAGCAAAATTTAGGTCAAAAACTGATTTCGCAAAGCAATGACCAAATCTTTTCCACTTCTGGTGAAGGTGAGGACAATTTTATATTTGATTCTAACTGCTTTCTGGTTTCAGTTTGAAGTCTGAGTTAACTAGACTAGACCGGTGCGTTACCAATTCAATCGAACCAAAGGGAACGAACAAACGAACATATTTTACGTTTTTCTCGAACCCAAACAATGGTGCCATCATAGAGGGCACTGGAAGTTTAAAATTTCATAAATGATCAACAGGAATGATAGATGGACAGAAATCTATCCCTAAATGGTAGAAGTAGCGGAGCATTCTCCTACCCTGGTCAAGGTCTAGGTTTAAGAAACACACACTGTATCAATAATCTATTAATAATCTATCAATCTATCAATAATCTATCTATCAATCTCGTTTGGCTTAAATTTTGAGACTGCAAAGGGTTACATAAATATATATGTTAAATATCGGTGATCATCGAAAGGTTGAAATCAGGGCAGTAAACTATAGTCTCAACGCTTAGGGACATGGTTCAGTGGTAGAGAGTTCTACACCTAATCCAAAGCTCGACAGTTCGATCCCCGCCCTCGTACACTTTTCTTCACATCTTTCAATCCTGATTTTAACCTTTCAGATATACAGATTGATACCATATATATCTGCCAGTATTTGGTAAAATTTGGATCTAACCACATTTCCAAACGTATGGAAAGGAAGCGCTACCACATTTAACTTAATGAATTTAACCGGAACTGAATTGATTCCACAGTCTTATACTCGACTGGTTCAACACACAAATTCCTCCAGCCCTCACTGGACAATTGCTCCACGAAAACAGCAACTTCCAATCGGAGATTTTCTGGCTATTCGTTGCCTCATCTAGGTTCAACACTGATACCGCTAGAATTACTAAGCAGTAACAGACCGATTAATAAAGCTAACAAATAGCTAGCAAGTGTCCCAAAACTATAAAAAAGCATATAATGCCGGCCCACAACTGTACGAGCTTGTATCGTTGTTTATGTTCACCAAAGTCGCCAACAAATTAAGAAGTCAGAGTTTCCAAAAGTACATCAATTTTAAAAGTGGAAGCGAATTGTGGCTAAGCCCAAAAGTGTTTAGCAACAATAAAAACAGTGACTAAAACAACATTAGGGATATAGTTTTGGTCTAACTTGCTAAAAAGTTACTGCTCTCAAGTTTTAAGGGACGGATCAATTAATCTAGCCATGTCGGTGCTGAGAACAGTTGCGGTAATTAATGAATGATTTCTTCATTGTCAGGGCAAAACTAGCTCTTCAACGTTTGCCCTCTTACAAAACTTGGAAAAAAGGTAGGTAAAAATTGTCAATGATCTAATTGATATTTCATTAATATCTGGTTTATTACCGACAAATATTCGAACCGCTTTGTCTTGGCATGCGTCCATTCTTTCTTACTAAGATATTAAAGAGGACAAGACTGTTGTTTTTAACTGAAAAGAGGGATACCTATAAATATTTCGGTGTCTTTACTACAGGTGCGGAAAGTCACAATTGATTGTGTAAGATGCCATTTTCTGGCTTGAAATGGCCCATAATGTTCAGAGTAATGGTCACTTAAATATATTTGCTAGATGATAAAAGATAGCATAAATGACACATTTCTATGTTGGTACCTCAAACGACAACAAGCCAACACAAGAGAAGTTTTATGAGTTTACTTTGCATAACTTTGCAAATTTGAATTGTAAATTTTTACTCCACCCTAAAATGTTTGAACTTTTGAACTCCTCTTTGAAGCTTCAAGGATGTCAAATGTATGATAATTAGACGGGCCCTCCTGTTAGTTGCCAAAATGGTCCCTTGTCATTGAGACAGGTGCTGGTAGACCCCCGAAATTGCCCCCCAATATAAACCCATTTGTCGGCAAACATCAAAGCAAAAGGAATGTTGCACTGAAAACGCATGTTTAAACTGTGATTTTGTGACAAACATATTGGAGTGATAGGAATAGCATCATATTTCCGGGACAGGCAAAAAAGTCTGCAAAAGTTAAAAAACATAAATGACCTCCTTAACAGACTATTAAGGTTCGCTAAAACTGCTTACTTGATACTCCAAAAAGCATCGGAAATCTAGTTAGGTGATGACTAAACTCTCACAGTTTAAAAAAGTTGAATTTGAAATTGTTTTAACTAAAGTAATTTTTATTTTTTTAAAAACAATAGGCCAGACTCATTCGAAAAATGACGTCACGTCCGGTTGGAGTTTAGAATAGCCAAATGTTTGATTATTTGTGCTAAAGTTTTAAGAAATTGGATCAATTGAACTTTATCCCCCTCAATAAAGACTGGTCAACTTCAATGAGTTGTTCCAAAAGGTCAAACAAACCTTAGAGCATCATTCATACATCGTTGAAATGCTCGAGATGTGCTCTATTTAATGGTGTAAAGCAGTTTACTGTTGCTTACTGCTGTTAAAGGTTAAGTTTAAAAGACTACCAAATATGCCAAAAAGCGGGGACTTTGGAAGTCCTTTAGACTTAACTTTTCACAGCAGCAAGCAGCAGCAAACTGTTTCAGAGCAAACACATAGAGCACATTTTGAAGCATTCCAACCATGTATAAATCATGCTCTAAAGTTTGGTTGATCTCTTGCAACAATAAGTCATTGAAGTTGACCAATTTTAATTGAGGGGGGGATAAAGTTCATAAACACGGATATTGGGGATATTCGGGAAAAATAGGTTTACCACCGAAATTTCAAAATTTTTAATTTTTTTTAAAAATTGATTATGTTGCTGCTGATTTTTAAAACTTGCAAATTGTATTACTATTAGCATTAATTTTGAGACTAATTGCGGAGATCTATGCTCCCGGCACAATCACCTTCGAAAATGTTTTGGAACAAGCCCCCCACCCCACAGGATCCAACCGTATGTTTGTAGTTGTAGGCAAATACTCCGGACTGGGTAAGTATAATTTGTGACGCAAGTAATATACATTGGGTTAACACAGGCGTTGGGGAGGGGGGTCAATCTCCCTTTTATTGTTTGAGACCGGCCAGGATTTCACCGACCGGCCGCCGGCCAGCTACCGGCCTAGAGCAGTTGCCAGTGCAGCTGTTATGACAGCTAAGATTTTGATTTTTGGATGCTATATTAGAAAAATGTACATAGGTGTACGTGTACACGGCCCAGACTAAAACCAGGCTTTTTTTACAGTTTTTGCGTAAGCTCCAGGTTCTAATCCAAGGCCCTCCTTGACGCATATCCAGTTTACATCCTAGTATATACGGTCGGCGCTGGAGCAGGAGGATGATGGGGAAGATTAGAGTATGAAACTAAATCCTAGGCTAAATGTGGATAATTTCAAACGTCGAGATCCAGAGAGTATTTTGATTATTGTCGTCCAATGTTGTGAATTAAACACACCCTATTTAGTATTCCAGCTACGGTAAGAGAAGTTAACAGTGAGCAAGTTAATTTAGCGTGGCTTAATAGTTTAGGCGTATCTTCTGCTTTTTAGCACAGCTGGTTTTTTTCAAACTTTTCAAAAAATTGCTGATTTTTATTATTCTAAGCGTTAATTTTGTGAAAATTTACGTTAATTGATGCTCACGGGACAAGCCTCGTCGAAAACTTGCGTTCAAGGTACAAGCATCCTCAAAACTTTCGGGGACAAGCCCCACCCTGGATCGACCCTAGGTTAATGTATCCTTTGCACAATCATTTTCCCCAGATTGCTGTTCTTCCCTCTTTCATTATTATCACTAAGAAGAAAACATTATACAACCTACAGTTCCATTAAAAGTTTCGCTGCATCACACCTGTAGTTTTTGAGAAATCGATGCTCAAAACAAAATAATCACAGTTTTGCCAAAATGGTTTTTCGTCCAAATCTCTAGATTAAAGCAACGAATCCCTGCTAATTGGCACTAATAAAATGGGCAATTAGACCGCGTATCGATTGAGTATAAACAAACGAAAATTGTCCGTACGATTTGGCAGTAATTTTGAAAAAACCGATTTCCTCGAAAATGGCCGTTTTTTGACCCCAAAAATAGTTTTCCGAATATACTGACTTAACCACTAGAGATAGCTCAAAGCTTGTAAACGAACAATGTTCGTTTTCGTGCACTCCTTCAATCCATAACAACCAATCTGATGCATCGACCATCTACTGAGAGTATAATGCCAAAAACCTAAAATTTCTTATCTTTTCACCTAAAAATGTTGGACTGGTCCCAGAATGTAAAAGAATGTTAAAGAGCACCCAAATAGCATATTTGGAAAGTTTCATATACTTGCATAAAGAATTGAAGCCTATAGGGTCAAATTTACACAAAAGGAAACCACAACCTTAAGTGAATTCTTTTTATCTTTCGCTAGAATTTCTCAAAAACTAATATCTTCTCTCAGTTTCCGGTCACAAAACGCACTACATTTATCTATAATTTATCAATTATCGTATGCAACTTGGGGGAGGGTAATATCAAGAGTCCATAATAATTTCCCTTATATTATAGAAGAAGAGTAAGCCACTAGAGGGCTCCTCTTCTTGACATTGCGTAACGGTGCTCCGACCACAATACGCGAATGTTCCCCCGTTTGGTGGGGGGGTAGCTCTCTTCGACAAAGCATACCCCCCTCCGTTTGGTGGGGGGGTAGCAGAAAAGAGGTCCCCGTTTGGTGGGGGGGTAGCCAACAGCCAATCAGATTGCAGAGACCCCCTCCCCGTTTGGTGGGGGGGTATAGCAGAGGATTACGGTAGTTTTTGTTCTATTCAAAAATGGGTCCCCGTTTGGTGGGGGGGTAGCCAAAAGAGGTCCCCGTTTGGTGGGGGGGTAGCCAAAAGAGGTCCCCGTTTGGTGGGGGGGCGGTATGCAAAAGGGGTCCCCGTTTGGGGGGGGGTCGCTAACAGCCAATCAGATTCAGCCAATCTCTGCCTGTCTTGACGACCCCCCCCAACGGGGCCCCTTGTCAGCCTACCCCCCCACCAAACGGGGACCTCCTTTGGCTACCCCCCCACCAAACGGGGACCACTTTTTGCTACCCCCCCACCAAACGGGGAGGGGGTATGCCTGTCGACCCCCCCACCAAACGGGGGAACATTCGCGTATTGTGGTCGGAGCACCGTTACGCAATGCCAAGAAGAGGAGCCCTCTAGTGGCTTACTCTTCTTCTAATATATAATAGAATTATGAACTCTTGGTAATATTTTATGTCGAGTGTTTTAAGCTAACCCAAAACTTTATTGACAGCTGCTTAATTTGGAATTTAGTTAGCCCAACTTCAAAGAGACCGCCAGTTGCTTACATTGTTGTCGTATCACTGATAAGCTTGTGATGTTATTGTCTGCATAGCCCTAAGTAGCTGATATTGAAGTCACGGGCAGATATTGAAACTCTACTACGCTGAAAGTCACACCACATTAAAGATATTGAAAAGTTTTATTTATAAGCAGACAGTTTTATTAATTCAAATTATTTCGAAACCCAGTACACTGAATTTACCACATTAGCTCATTAGCATATTAGAAGCTTGATTTTAATTTAAGCGCAGGTTTTTGAATACTTTTGCAAATATTTCAGAATTTATCTTAAACAGCTGCGATTGCGAATGGGTTGGTATAACATTATAATTACGCCAAAATTATAAGCAAGACTCAAATCTTCTGATGCTTTCTTGACTGTTTTAGGCAAAAATATTGATTCTAATTCGAAATCTAAACAGGACAGCACCAACCATATTGAACCAGGTCAAGAAGTCGTACATATCAGAAAAATTAAATATATATATGGTTTAATCATAATCGAAAAACTTAATGGAAACAGATCGTTGTGCTTTGCAGGGATAGAAATTAAGCTTTGAACTGAAAGAATACTCCGTTTTTCTGTACTGAAACTGTTACTAGCCAATTTTAAATCACATAAAACTTTATAAATGACCAATAAATTTTTATGCCACTATTTGGCTGATCCCGTAAAAAGGGTCCAATACAATACTCTAGGTAGCAGTAGCATCATCTTGGTCGTCTGAAGTTGTGCTCCTAAAAAATTCATGCGGGTTATGATGGCAATCGAATTAGGTAGCTACAGCTTAAAATTCGCCAAAACCTTAAGACACCCTAATACGAATTTAGCTAAGAACGACAGACAACCAATCAAAATTGCTGGCTGTCACGTGCTATCAAACTACAAAGGATGCCGCCAATATGTCACGTATGTACTACCGTAAGACCATTTAGAAAGATGTGTGTTTCTGATAATTTTAGAAGACACGTTGAAAATTTCTAGTTGTCTTGCACTCTCCGTCTCTCAATACCGGCTTTATGATCACAGGTTCATTGCTGTAAATTTGTTCATTTCATGTCTTAGAATGTTTATTTTCCTAATTTAGCCATTTCGTTTTGCGGAATTCTGGGTCGAATTTCCCCATTCGAATTTGAAATTCTGAACTGTACCTCCTGACAACGGCGTTGTAATTTTCATTTTCAAACGACTGTTCAAGTGTTTATTTCCTTGCCATAACATTTAACTTTGAATGGGCTATATAACATTTAATAGGAACTGTAAAATTGGCACTGCAACACAGCCTGTACCATTCCAAGCTAAAATTGGTTAAAAAGATAGAACCACTAAAAATGGCTATAAATATCATATGGAAGTTTTATAATTTTATTCATAGCAGTAAAGTTTTATTATACAGTGAGAGTTATGAAATTGTTATTCCAAGTTCTTTAATTAACTTTGATTTGTACAAATTCGAGAAGCTTATAAAAATCGTATGGAAATTGCACCAATTCACGCAAATGATGCAAAAAAAGATTATTAAAAATCATGACATTGGGCAGTCATTACCTGGTCAAAAATTTCGTTTCACATATGAAATCAAAGCATAAAAATGAAAAAAACGGAAAAATCGTTTCAATTTGTATCTATATAAAATTCTATAAAATATATTTGAGCTAACTAACATTCAGATTCAATTGACACTGTCAAACAAATAAGAGGCTCAATCGCTACGCCATGCCATAGGTCAACTCGAATACAAGGTTGTGGGTTCGATCCCCATCTGGGACCCGACCTTTTTGGGTTACAGGTGCTATAGTGACACAGTTTTTGTTGGTTTTTTCTCTATTCATGGAATCTGTGAGCCTGTTGCAGTTAGAAGTTGGGATGTTTTCGCCAGCTTTTGGATTTCGCCTAGAACAGGCTTTTGAGCCTAGAACAAAATTGAGAGTCCTAAAACTTTGGCCTTAAAAAGTTTGGATCATATAGAGCACAAATCTCCTAAGAATGATCATCGGTTGGTCTTCTGCTCGTTCTAGCCCTTTCAAATTTTCTTCAACATCAACAAGCAAACAATTTCCTGGTACCGGCAGAAATTTATACTTCTATGCTGCTAATTTTAAAACAATTGTCATTTTTATCGCCAAACACATTACATGAAAGCGTTCAGAACTAGCCAGAAATACTGGCCAATTTTTTTCAGGGATAAGAATGCAAAATGACTTACTGCACCAGAAACAGCATGTCACGGTTAAACGACCACGAAAGGTCCCTCAAGTTTAAACCCTTTTTTCCGGACTAAAACACGAAAATAGGATTGTGTCGTGTGCAATGATACTAGGCTAGGTTGGACAACTTACAGGTAGTTACCTACCGGTGGTGTATAAGAGTCTGACCAACTCTGACGAAGTTTAGGTTCACAAAAATTTACCAGTGAATTTCTAACGGCATAAAGGTTTACTTTAGTCTGAAAAAAACGGGTTTGAAACATTAGGTTGGTATATAGCTAGGAAGTGCACTGACCCCTTTTCTGTATTAGGCTCATAGAATATTCCAGTCACTTAAACGGCAGACTGCGAGATTGGGCTGAAGGCAAATTACCTGTAGGAAAAATAGGGACTTTTCGAAATCGAAAAATCGAAAAACGGCGGAACCGTTTGCGTTCAGCTTTCTGGGGCCGATCTTATCAAACTAGGGTTTTATGAAACTCGGGTTCCGTAGTTTTTGGAGTTAACCCTGAAATTATGGGGTAGGTTAACCCTATATTATTGGGGTTAACATTGAAATCCATTTTGCTGCTCTATAGTTAACCCAAAATTAACCCCAAAAATAGTATGGCCGTTTTGTTTATATTTTTGGAATTTGAAGTGGAGACGGTCTCACGAGGTATAAAACACATAATTTACTTAACATAAAACCGGGGTTTCAGATCCAACCCTCCACATCGAGTAAATTTAAGATTTGGCCATTTTAACTCTGATTTTTAATCCTGATTTCATGATAACACCCGGGTTTCGGCCATTGATAACATCGGCCCCTGGAGGAATCAGACGAACCCTTGGCAAACTGTCTTGTATAGTCATGGCAAAACTGAAGGGGGAACGCTGCTTGTCACTGTGTGGAAAATCGAAATTTCTGGATGAAACATTTAATTTGAACGTTTAAAGTATACACCACTACAAAAGTAAGAAGCAGGAGCACAGTTTTGGTGTGTTGACGTGGGGTTGTTGTCTCAACCAATGTTATGTCTTATGAACTTCCAGAGCAAAAGTGAAACAATCTGAAAACTGGTCTATATAATGATCCTAGTCTCAGTTTCACCTTTATGGCATCCATATTCGTATTGGGTACTGGAGGTCAAAACTGGTTGTCCTGTCTCATCTGTAACAGCAAAATAGAAATCAAGTTTTGGCTGGAAATTAGTTTTAGAAATTATTTAGCTAAAATGTTCAAGGATCTGATCAAAATTCATAGTCTAAGGGCTCGGGACTCCCCCGCACCAAACCTACAAGTCTTAACTTTAAAAACTAAATTTCGAAGATGTAATGTAATTCAAGCAAATTTGAAGCCCGTGTCATTTTCCTAGATAAATAGACCTATTCAATATAGCAAATGGCAAATTCCTAATTTGGTAAAAACAATACACTGTTTTAATTGATTTGTTATTCACATTTTTTTAGGAATCTATTAACATATCACAGAATCACAGAGCGCTTATCATTGAAACCAGTTCCTTTAATATGCTTTATATGATGAACGGTCATAATCTTATGCCTTCATTCAACGGCCCTGTCCCAACCCTCCTATTAGACTCCAAATCCGACTCAGATCCCACCAACGGTCCCAATCCAACGTCCACTCCCGGTTCTCTGAACGGGGGTCAGCCAGGGAAGCGGAGTTCCTGCGAATCCAGCGGATCCCTCAACCTAAACGGTCCCTCCTTCCCCGCCCAAGTCCAGCCCTTCGGCTGGAGCAGTTCGCCCAGTTCTCGGCCCTCTGGCTGCGCTTCCGGAGCACCTGGGAGCACAGGTGGCTCCGGAGGGAGCACAGGGGGAGCCGTAGGGGGCGCCGCCGTGGCGCCTCCCCTTTCCCACGGCCCCTCAGCCTACTACTACTATGAGGGTAGTGCGGCTGCAGTTGATCGGAAAGCTGCGGCTTTCAAACAACTGTGGCCCACTGGCTACGACCTTCACAGCCACCCGGGTGGCTCGGCGGATCCCTACTCAGCCACCTTCATGCCCCACCACCACCATCCGGCTGCGGCCTGGTACGGCCACTCCTACCATACTCCCACTCACCATGGACCCTATGACCGTAACATGTCCCTACATACAGCTTTCCAGGTAGCAAAACAAAACTGATCTTTACGTACTTAATACGTAGAATTCATATTTGACAGTGGAAAGTTTTCGGCATTTTAGGAGAGAAGCAAGCCTGAGTAGCAATTCTGAAGTAGTATTGTTGACAGGCGGTGTGGAAGCTGACTAGTATGTGGTCGGCAGTTGGCTGGCCGGCAATTGGTTGCACGTCCGACCGGCCCAGGACGTACAACCAATTGTCTGTCAGCCGGCAGGTCAACAACCAAACGTCGGGGCAACTTTGAAATCAGCATTTAGTTTGTGTAGTTTTATATAATTACCTGATAACTGAAGCTACAATTGAGCTAGCTAAGCTTTAAGAAATTCATTAATCCAAATTTTATGCGGTATGATTTCTATACTATTGCATATTTCTGTACAAACATTTCTATTTTTCAGGCGTCTAGTTTGCCTGGAATGTCCGGCTGTTCAGGAGCCGCCTACAACACTGTTGGGGATCTACAGTCTGCAGCGGCAGCTAGTATGACCTTTGGAACTGGTATGTACAGTAATTCAGATAAAATTATGTAACATCATGAAAATGAAAATTTAAATTTAATATAATATAATTAAAGAAAATTGAAAAGTGAATAAATCATTACAAGTCAAGTAAAAAATCTGCTACACATTCTATAGACCTTATCTGTAACTATACTCGAATCGCAATCACATTGCAATTCAGACCCGAACTAGCGACATAATATCAGCCGCCAAATTTAAAACCGATTTTTGACCAGCAAAATTTAGATTCTGGATAAAGTCTTTGCGAGGGAAAACTGTATCTACCAGCCAGTTATGTAACAGTTTGTAAATCAGAAATGGTAACAGTTGAAACATTAATGTTGATAACAGCAACAAGGGGAGATTGAAACGGACAAAACAGGGCAAATGAAAGACATTTAGAAAATGGTAGGTATATAAACTTTAACGAGCCAAAGGGACTTTAAAATATATCGTGGTCATTATGGGGAGTTTGCTGTAACGATGAACTTTTATAGATTTAAGCCCATAACCCTTACTTAGTGCAGAGCCGAGCCATCGTTAAAGCCGCTTCACTTTATGGTTGCAAAGACTGGCATACAAAAATTGAACTATTTTATGGGAGGTAGTGTAAAATTTTATTTTAGCCAATAAAGTTTATATTTGAACATTTTCAGTCCACCCAAAAGTTTATGATTAATTAAAACAGACGAGCAATGCGTGTCCCGCCTGGGTCTCGTTTTCATTTTCTCTGTTTATCTTTTTTTGTCAGCTCTCGGATTCTCCTAAATAGGGGGCTCCTTAAAGCATTTCTGGGCCGGGCTCTGGTTGGTGGAGGCAGCTGTCTTAGATTCTGGCTAAACGCTGAATTTCCTTTCCTACATTGTTTAACGAGCTATTATTCCAAATTTTAGCACCAATTAAGCTGTGGGAAGGTGTTGCTAGTCAGACCGGACACACCTCTAATTGTGTCGTAAAAGATGACATGCGATGTCGGCAGGGTTTTGACATAAACAGCAAAGATTTAATAGAAAATACATTTCGATTATTGAAAAGGGAAGTTAGTGTGAGGCTAAAGTTCAACCCTTAATCCTGCGATATCCATTTTAACTTATTCTTAAAATAGTTCAACTTGCTAAGCTAATCTTGCTGTAGCATTTTATTTGTTTTAGTTATTTTAAGCTTTATTTTTTCATCAATTTATTTTTATGTACATAGATCTTTATTTACATACAGCTTTATTTTATGTACATAGATCTAAAAGTTGTTTCATAGGTAAAAGACTCATATCAAATTTTTACTTTTATTGACCGTTAAAGGGTTTCCTACCCGACCTCGGGCTCGACTCGAGGTTTGAACCATGTGACTTGAGTTTAGTATTCGAATGTTGACTTGTAATATCAGAAAGGGGTTTATCCCTGTCAATGCAAAAAAACTTAAAACTTGACCAATCGAGCTAAGGTATGCTTTTGACAAGTGTTTACTAAGTACAGGTGCGGTTTTGACTACACTGTGTTTAAATATCACAAAACTTTTCGATCTCGCTAACTTTTATTTTCTGATTTTTAAACCGAACTTTAGTCACCGATAGTGCTGGAAAGTTAGTGAATGCTAATATAAAGTAGATTTTTTTATTCTAAAGTTAGAAGATGCCGAGCAAGCTATAGTTTTCAGCCATCCTAGTTGTTACTGACATGCGGAGGTCAGTAGTGGTTGGCCCGACCTTTGCTGATCTGGGAACAACTGCAGTAGCCGTACGTCTGACTGGTTTGGGGTCATGTTTCTGTCCTTGGCTGTCGCTTATCCGCCGTATATCTGTATTCTAAACGGTCTGCGGATATCAGCAACGCAATGGCCGCTGTGGCTGGGTCCTTTCTAAAAACAATATAAGGACTAACTGCGGATTAGCAGAGGAAAGTCCAATTTTTGAATGAGAAATCAGAAGTTCGTCGTCAGCTAATCTGCAGTTAGCCTAATCTAATTTGCTGCAATCCATTAGTAAGCTCATACTGAGCTAATGAAGAGTTTAATCGTGCAACTTTCTTCAAATTACTATTTTACGACCGAGATAACCTTCTTTCCATTGTGCAGCTTTTCAGCAAAATCGAGCAGAAAATCTTTTTGGTTGCCCTTCCCGCTCATGCGAATCGGAAAAATCTAATTTCGTGAATTCAAATTTTTTACAATCTTTGAACTGAGCATACCCGTATGAAATTTTAGCTCCATTCCAGTGGTCAAGTTTTATTATTTTTAGCACTGAGGGAATTATGCATGTAAGTATATTTTTGTTGTTGGCATTTTTCTTCGATCTGTACAGTTTAGGCGCTGTACAAATTCCACATATTAATAGCAAACAAGGAAAAATACTCATCATGATCGTTGCTTCTAGGCAATAATTTAAAAATTCAAAAATTTTTAAATTTTTAAATTTTTAAAATTTTAATATTTTTTAAAAATTATAAATTTTCGAAATACCTGAGCCTCAGGTAGCAAGTGACATGAAAACATTGGGATCACCTACTAATCACCAGACCAGAAAACCCTGCTTGGGAATATTGTGGAAAAGATCCCTTTTCAGACGGTGTCAACTTTACTTTACAAAATTACAAACAATTTCTGATTTTTCGGTCACCGTTTTTTCTGCGTATTAATTTCAATTGGCACACAATTTTACAGCTACCTACAAAACTCCTTGGGGCGGTTCTTGTTTACAAGACAGTTATAGTTTTTCTGCTATTCCAGCCGACCAAGCCAGAATTGTACATGTACGGTAATTTAATCCAAAGTCTATCGTAACCGGATTACGTCAACTCCATCTCTACCGTAATCCGGTTCTGCCGACGGCTGTTGTCACTGGGAGCTGGTTTCGTGACTCGGTTGATTGCCTCTGCTTCATTGCTTGGGGAGTCATAAATTTTAGTAATTTCCCCTGAAATTGATTCCGCTGAAAGAAATGGAAGGCTGAAAGTGCCACTGAAAAGAGACGGGGAATAGAGAGAGAGAGACTAGCAAAGTTTAGCAGACTGTAACCAAGGGTTTACGGTAGAGCTTTGGACTTTTGGGATGAAAACGGTAAATTGACGTTTTCTCACAAAACGCTCATGTTTTTTCCGAACGCATATACAGTATAGCAGTGACCTTGCAAAATAACTTCATTTACAGACGCATGAAAACGTTTTATAGGTAGCTAAATCTGACCTGGCTTGATCAAATAAAACTTATAGTAATAAAAATCAATGTTTCTGTGATTTTTAGTGTTACTAAATATTTGTTATTTTCCTATTTAAAATTCCTACACCGATTTTATTCTTTGTTAACTCTTCTAGTGAATAGTCATTAGTTTTTGCTTTTGCAACTCTTTTTAAGTGAATGGTCATTGCTTTTTTTGTGCACATTATGTGCATTTCTGACCAACAAAGGACGGGTTTTTGAAATTGAATTTTTGTTAGTTTTCAATTTTCCAAATTGCATTTGCTAATTCTTCATCTTCATCTTTCTTTTCTGCATGCACTAGTTTAGTTGGTCGTTCTTCAATCTTGCGATAATTGAAATATTCTAATGTAATATTGTTTAGTTCGGCCGGAATGCAGATTTTAAAGGTTCGTTAAATTTTTACAATACAATTGGCATGTACAGTACAACTTCCACGAATTTTATTAAAAATAACTGACTATGTTAGTGTCTGGTTTTTCTGTTTTTGTAACAGTTTTAATCAGTTTTTTAACAAAATCATGAACGTGAAAGGCTCAGGCAATTTTTGGCAGAAATTGCTTCTGGTGCTACAATTGCAAAGCTTTGTAAGTCGTTTAGGCAATTGTCGGCAAATCATCAAAGGGCAATACCTACACATTGTATGCATGTAATTTGGATAGGTGTAGACACAAGGACAACTTAAGTAGGGCGGCAAAACATCAAAGACTTTGTTTAAGGTCATAAAAGTTACACATTTTATCGCTGCACTATACTACAAAGCTTCTATCTCAACGCAGTGGGAAGTTACCAAGACAGGGCTGCAGTTCCCTACAATTTCCGGACCCCGAAAATTTTATGGGGGTCCTAAATGGGCCATTAGTGGTCAGTTGGAGGTCAGTTCGGGCCAATAAAGTTGAGTGGACAATGGACTTTGACCGGACATTCCGAAGATGAGAAAGAAGTCATAAATTCGTTCATTGCGAAAATATCTTGCATTGTTACTTATTAGAATGTGGGTGAAAAATAGAGGCAAAACAAAACAAAATATGATCACAGAACTCAGTGGCGTTGTAAACGGAGAAAAGTATTCTATTAAGAGTAATAAACAACACTCAACGTAGCAAAAACAAATCCCGTCTTTGAACTTTTATTTCGTCGTCCTGTAAATGAGTATTCGGTTTTTTCTACAAAACAATCCTTTAATATACACCATACAGGGCAGTGTTGTGCTTTGGCCGGCTCGGCCAATGGCCTCCCATTGCTCGGCCAAGCCATTGGTTGTTGGCCGGCCAACGGTCAACCGGTGGGCCATGGGCCCGAAAACAGCCGTCCGCCAACTGCTGGCCATGCTCAAATGTTATGATAGTTTTTAAAGTTGTCTAGCGCCAACGTCTCATCAGTCATCAATTCATTGCAGCGGTCTTTCCCATTATCCCCCCATAGCTTCGTAGAAGTACTGAAGATGCTCAATTTGACGGATTGAGTTGAAATTTGGTAGGGGTAGGTTTTCGACCTGCTGATTTCAAAAATGCAAAAATTTTAAAATTTTTAAAAATTTTAAAATTTTAGTTTGGTAAGAGGGGACCAAGAGGAACCGAAAAATTTTTTGTCTTGGATTTTGCTGAAAAGATGTATATAGGGGTTTTCGGGGTCGTAGAACACGAATCTGAAATCCGTTTTTCGATTCAGCTTTTCGTTAGCTCAATATTAGCTAAAGTTTTAAGCTTACGATGTAAGCTTATCTTGAGCTAACAAAAAGCTGAATCGAAAAACCGATTTCAGATTCGTGATCAGCACCCCAGAAAACCCCTGTACGAAAGTTTTCAGCAAAATTTTTTCCAAAAAATTTTTCGGTTCCCCTTGGTCCCCCCTTACCAAAATAAAATTTTTAAATTTTTAAACATTTTTTAAAATGTTAAAATTTTTGCATTTTTAAAATTAGCAGGTCCGAAAACCTACCTCCACCAAATTTCAACTCAATCAGTCAAATTGTGCTTCTTCGGTACTTCATCAGAGCTATGGGGGGATAATGGGAAAGACCCCATTGCAGTCCTCCAGCAATATTAAAACAGAGTTATCGCGGATTGGAGCTAAACGTTTGGAAAAACATTTTTAATAAAGTTCAAATAAATGCATTACCGTCAAGCAACAGCAAACGGCCAAACAGCGGCCAACGGCCAGCCAGTTGGTCGTTGGCTGTTGGCTGTTGGCCGGTCAACGGTCGCTGGCCCGCAATCTGCCAACGGCCAATTCTGGCTGGCCAACTTTCAACTGCGGCCAAGCCAAGCCAACCAGGGAAAATTTCGACCAATCCCAACACTAATACAGGGGAGGAGGCTGTGGATCAATACAGAACTTCAGGGTCTTTACCATTCACCTCCATCCCCCTCTAGTTCTAAGTGCTAATTTTTTTAAAATTTGACCAATCGAGTTAAAATTTGCAATAGTTATGTTTTGGACCAAGATGAGTTCAAATATCACGAAATTGTTCGAGTCACACTGACTTAACCAAAAACTGGATTGAAAAACTAATTTCGGAAACACGTTAGGCACTCCTGAAAGCACATATCAACTTATCGTAACCAAATTAATGGCAAAAAGTTTCATCTGCCTTGTTTCAAACTAAAATTTCAAAAGAATTTAAAAAATTTTAAGTGTTTTCATTATTTAAAACTCTGAATTTTTCAAACAGGCAACAGCAAACAACAACTTGGTTTTCTAGGTGGAAACACGTCTATAAATTTCTTAATGCCAGTGTAATTGAAGTTTAACCACCAAAGGGGTGGGGAAGAAAAGCTTCTATTGATCTGAGGGTGAGCCCCAGTGTGGAGATTAGACTCCGCCGGCAATCGAATCACGGAACTCCCGGAAATCACGGAACCATAGACCCAGGAGACAAGAACATTTAACTTCTATATCATTGGTGCTCTCTGTACACCAGTTAGTGCTTGACTTGAGTTTCACCCCACTAAACCATTTTTCGTCAACTAAACCGGAAATATCCGGAATTTCTACTGCCGTCTCAACTCATTCCACAGAACATTCCCTCAGAAAAACTTTCCTTTGATACGAGCAGAAACACAAAAATCTCAATACATCAGTAGAAAACAGCTGGTGTTGTCATGTTTTCTGTTATCAGGTTCTTATTTTTGCTTATATCATATTATGTTTTTGTTTAGATCCGCTGGAATGGACATCTCAAATCACGGTTCGCAAAAAGCGAAAGCCTTATACAAAATACCAGACATTAGAACTAGAAAAGGAATTCCTCTACAATGCCTATGTATCGAAGCAGAAACGATGGGAACTGGCGAGGACCCTCAACCTCACTGAGAGACAGGTGGGGTAGAAAATTGAAAACTCTCGACAGAGGGACAAAAATAAATATTAAAAATTCTTAAACCGTAGCGTGAATGACTATTGTAGCTTAAAACATGAGATTTTAGAACCAGAAAGCTGAATTCAAGAGTACAATACAAGGTTATTATATAGCTTCTGTCTAGCATAGTTGTTGTTGTATTTTAAGTACTTTATGTATAAGCTATGTATTATATTGTTTCATTTCATGTGATGCATTTTTGTAGGTGAAGATTTGGTTCCAAAATCGCCGCATGAAGAGCAAGAAGCAGACTCAGCGGAGCCGTGCAGAGGGCGACGGAACTCCAAATCAGGTCCTCCTTCCGGGAAATGCCCCCTCTCACCATCATGGACCATAGAATCTGTCCCTTAAGGTCAACTCAGTCCGACCCCCCCCCCCCGCCCTGGCTGTCTTAATCTATGACTTTTGACACAAGCAGACAGTCCGGCTCCAAGGATATCCGCTATCCTTGGCTTGCACCAGACTCCGGATGGATTAACGAAAAATTCACAGAAACGCAACTACTGTGCCTCCATCACTAAAAATTTGAGTTATAATGACAAAGTCATAGTCCTGGTCCTTAGTATTTGGTGCAAGTTGATGTTAGGGTTACGAGAAAAAAATTGATACGGGGATGCTTGTTTATTCTCATTCATTGAATGGGAGGGAAATCTTTCTGATTTATAGAAAGCATCCTAAATTAGTTTTTGTTTATTTCTTACAGAAAAAAACTATTATAACCACCTCAAAATCTACCTTTCACGGTCACCTCATTTTAATCCTAATTATAATGCCTGTGTAAGCTTACGCAAGAGCTTCGTTTATGACTATGAAAGGGAAGTAGACTTCTTTTCGACATAAGTTTTACTATTATTTAAAAATGGTTAAATACCATTTGAGTTAAATACCTGTTGAAGATCTGACATCGAAGTCTACTTTCATTTATACAGCTCTTGACTTTAGAACCACCGATTCGACTTTTGTTTACTTCATTGTTCAATTTGTTTGCAATGCTTGTACGGGTGTTGGGCCATATCATGTAGGTAATTTAATACATACAGTACAGACCCGAAGTTACAGTATCCGATTTTCTGGCCTGACTGCATGGGATCAAAGTTAGGATGTGTTTTACAGCAGAGGCTGTGTTTTACTTTAAAGCAATTTTCTATTGTATTATCTTCTCTTGATATTTCTAGAACTGCAATTTAGCAAAGAGTGGACAACAAATTTACAATGTTTGCCGTGTGCAGCCTATAAACCTGCTGTTAAAATTCCATGTCAAATCCGGCTTGCATCAAATCAGATTAATGACTGCTGCAGATTAGCTGAAGGCTAGGGCTAGCGCGACAGCGTCTTCTAAAAATGTCACTACAGTTTGGGAACGAATTCAAACTTAAGCTTGGTTCGATAGTGCCTGGTTAGCTCCATCGGTAGAGCGTTGGCCTAGATCGCCAAAGGTTGTGGCTGTGGGTTCGATCTCCACCTCAGGCCCGAACTTGTCGGGTCGGACGTGCTGTAGTGACAATTTTAGTTTCGTTCAATTCTTTACGTGTTGGGTTTCCATTCAAAGGGACATAAAGTCCTCAGCTTATCCGCAGTTAGCTCTAATCTTATGTGGTGCAATCAATGCATGGCAAATGTTTTTGCACTGATCATTCAAATCTGTCTGTTTTGTATGTATCCGATTACCTATAAATATCATTTTCATTTATCTGATGTGTGAATTGAATGCTAGGATTTATGCAATTCAAAACGGAGGTATATATGTATAGCTCCATTGAAGTCTAAATTTCGCGGACCAGATTTTTGCCATTCTAGATGCTTCTTCTGATAGATCAACCTATATTCCTCAATTTTTTGACCGTCTAATTTACTTTATGTCTTCTAATTGCATAATACTGTAACTAAAGAAAGCAATCATTAGCTGAACTGATTGCGGAACTTTCAAACTTTATTCAGATTAAAATTTATTAAATTTGGTGACACAGTTAAAATTGTAGTTCAGATTACATATTATTTGGTATTTTATTGCTGTTGTAAATGAGCTTTGTTTAAATCTCCATTGCCTGTAACTTGTATTTTGTCACATTATGTTTACCTGTTATATATAGTTTAGTTCATCGACTGTGTAAGCAAACAGCAACAGCAGCAGCACAGAATCCAGGTTTACACTACAGTAAATTAAGTAAAAGAGATAAAATCTGTGGATAAAGAAAAGAGCAATTGGATTTCAAACTGAAAAATTAAAAAATGTATACAAAAGGCAAAAATCCGAAGTTATTACTTTTAATTAGTGTAATGCACTGTTTTTGAACTAATTCCGCAAGTGCAGAAAATTTCTTCAGCATTTAACATTCAACTTGTTTTGAGTCAAAAAGGATCCAAAATCAAAAAGAAAAACAAAAAAATCAGAAGGGATTAGGTACCATTTTTAGATTAAACTGGCTTAACATGTTTTGCATGATATAGTTGAACTAATTATTGCAGTTTATGTGCATTGAGAAAATACTCTGTGAGTTTCTGTGATATAATATGTAAATACGTCAGTTCAATTCAATTGTCTTGAAGTTAGCATTAGGTTTTGTTTGTGCTTTTTCCGTTTCGTGCTTAGTTAATAATTATGTTACAACAATAATTAAAGTTGCCAACTATGTATACTTTACGTTTTGCGTAGAACAATTTTAACTTAAACGGTATAATTGTCATAGCTAAGGTTTGCTTCAGCAATTACGTAATATAATATAGCATGGGATTTTCAAGCCACAGTTTTCTACTTTCTCTCAAGATTTGGTGATTTACCGATACACCGTTTGCCGTAGCAAGTTGCCATTTTATGCCAATGCTGATCCAGCCACTGTAGATATTTTTTGTACCACTTAACAACAAGTTAGCAAAGAACCAACAACAAGTCACAGTTTATCTGACAGTTTGATAGAAAACTTTTATGAGTTGTCGCACCTGTGCAAAGGAGGGTCTATCTTCCGGCGCGTACTCGCAGCACTTGACCATCACCTCCTCCATGGGGAAGGGCATTTCCGGGTGGGGCGGCGCCGGTTTCACTCCCGGCGGGCTCCGGAGGGCAATGGCCAGATCCCGATTCGTGTACTCCGGCCAGGGAACGGCCCCGTCCGCGTACACCTCCCAGATCAGAATACCGAAGGACCAGACGTCCGATTTTCCGCTATACTTCGCCTGAAACAGGGCCTCCGGTGCGGTCCACTTGACGGGGACCTGCTGTTTTCGGGCATCCTCCACTACGTACTCCGTTCCCTGTTTGCTCATGCCGAAGTCGGCAATCTTGACGGCATTTCGTTTGCCTAAAGGAAAATATAAACTGAAAAATCCTACGAATATTTGTGATTTTACAGTTTGGAGGAAGGGACTAGTACATAAGATACGAGTGCATATTGCTTAGTAACCATGACAGTATGATGTATATGTAAAGACATCGTTTGCTAGTTAAGTTAAGTACAAAAAGTTATTAAGTTAAGTAATTAAACTTGTTAAGTATAAAATTCACGTACCGTTCTTATGTACTCTAATACCAAGAGTCTATAATGGAAAGAGTGGGACAGTCAGCTCTTCCTAATAGACCAAGCTTGCGAGATCGAGATGCCCTGACACATTAAATCGAAACTCTGGGGTGGTACCGCTTAACGCCGTTAGTCATGTGTTTATATGCGTTTGAGAACTAAAACTAATCTGATTGGCTAATCGTTTACCTCATTTAAAAATTAAAAATGCAAGAAATCTCGGAAATCTCGGAGGGGGTTCCACTTTGCATTTTTAAGCGTTTGTTTATATGCTAATGAACTAAGATGAATGTGATTGGTTACGACAGCTACCGTACCAGTTAACCATACCTACCGCTCAGATTAATGTGTCGAGCCGAGCATTAGGAAGGGCTGAGTGTCCCACTATTCCTATTATCAAGAGTACATAATAACTAAGAATCTACCAAGCGCCCAACTCGTAGTTAGGGACCTACACACATCCCACCACGGGCCCGCCCCCCCCCCACAGCGGAGTAGGTGACCCCCCCCACAACACCAGGCCCACACGACAGGCCCGCCGTGGTTGCAGGTTGCAGCCAAAACCAACCACCAACCGCCAGCACTGGCGATTCGAGGTGCAAACAGTCAACCGAGACCGCGACCACTAGGTAGGGGCCCGCGCTCGGGGGAACCGTTACTGCTGCAGATGATGTCTACCTAATAACCTAGATTGTTACGCTTCTGACACCTATAGTGCACAATAAGAGGAGGGGACAAAGGAAGGGAAAAGGAAAGAGGAGAAGGGAAAAAACCACAAGGGAGGGGAAAAAAGGAGGGAAAAGGAGGAAGGGGGGGGGGAGAGAGGAGAATAAAGAGGGGAGGCACACGATTATGTACTCTTGCTATTATGTACTCTTGCCAGTTACTCATCTAGCATCTACAAGAATTTCTTCTCACCAGCTTAGGGTACAGAAGTAACGCGTGTGTAGTATAAATAAACTTAAAATTACACAATCCTTCTTGCTGAATTAAAATAAACTAAAGTTATACAAAAAATTAATTTACTTGGTTACCCTACCCAGCAAACAATTTCTGGCAGCCAGATCTCTGTGTATGCACTTTTTGGACTCCAAATACTCCATACCAGAAGCCGCGTCCAAACAGTATCTCACTCTTTCCTTCACCGTTATCTGACCAGCGGGGCCCTTTTCCTGCAGGTGTTTGTCCAGGGATCCGCCAGTCACTAGCTCCATAACCAGCATGATGGGATTTCGATGAATACAAATCCCGATCATTCGGACCACATTCGGATGGCTGTAGCGACGCATCAGACGACATTCGTGGAGAAATTTCATTTTTTCTTCGTAGATCTTCTTTTCCATTTCGATTTTTGACATATTTTCCGGATTTTGAACGTTGATGTAGAAGGTTTTGATGGCCACCTGTTTGTCCTTCTCTCGTTTCAGATATCCTCTAAAACATTAAATGAAGCTGGGACTTTGTGATCAAGCAATTTAAAATACGAAAAGAAAAATCTATGTGTGTTCGTTCAATTGTGGAGTTGTAACTTTGTGAGGTCATCTAGCATGGAGACTATTTGCTAATGCGCTGCGCTTATCCTATTCTAATTCAATCTCTCATAAACAAAAAATCAGCACCCAGGCGAGGATCGAACCCTCTACTCTATCCTCTATTTGAAGTCTAAACCGCTCGAAGGTGGCTCAAGGTCAGGAGTGTTACAATCTAGAAATATAATATATAAGGATATAACATAATATAAAGTCAGTGAAGCTTGAACTCAACTAAATACCTGAACACTTCGCCAAAATTTCCTTTTCCCAGCATTTCCTCGCAGACAATATCATCATTTTTCAACTCCCATTTCTGTAGTTGTACTGGGGTCTTGAGGACTGCCTTAGTTTTACTGGTCACCGGTTTCCCTGTACTGTAGTAATGGAAAACCATTTCTTGAATAGTTTCAAAAGCTTCCGCCTCCAGCTTATATCGATTGTGCGGTGTCTTTTTGATGATAAAATGTCGCGGGCCGTTCCAATAGACTGACAGGACCTGCTGTGATTCTTCGCCGGGTTTTTGGGTCAGTCTTACGATAAAGTCCCCGTCCTTCTGTAGTAGGGCTATGATATCGTCCCTGGGCAGGAGCCCGTGGTAGTAGGGCTGCTCCTCTAGTTCCACTGAAGGGTGGAGGGTTAGTCGCTCCTCTTTTGAGTCGCTGGTTGTGAGGGTCTTACTCCTGACCTGCCGGGGCATGTGTGACTGGAGGGAACTGGGGGCGGAAGGACGCTGCGACGGACGCTGCATGCTGATCTATCTTTGTGAAAGTTGATACAAAAATGCGCTGAAATTTTAAAACAATTATATGTAGCTTTAGGTAATTTGGAAAGTTTATTTTAGTTTGAATAGTTCGTTGTCAACAGTTTGAATTACTAAATTTACTGATGGAGTTCAGAAGTCGGAGTCAGACCATTACAATGAGCAGGATTCACTGTTTACTACACTCGAAGTTGAAGGCGGCATCATTTTGGAATCTAATAACTATCTCAAATCTCAAATTGATATATGTATATATATATATATATATATATATATATATATATATATATATATATATATATATATATATATATATATATATATATATATATATATATATATATATATATATATATATATATATATAGCCCTCCAATTGCAAATTGACGGACTTTACCGGTCGCTTCGCGCAGTATACTTATATGATAAAAATCCATGTCTAAAATGTAGGTACGATATGCTTATAGGAAATCATAAGGTCGAGAGCAGTTTAGTCCTAATTAAGGAAAAAAGCTCACGCCGCCAGTTATATATCCGAAACTCTGGCTGGTCTCGAACCCGCGGTTTTCCGCTCAACGAGCAAACACTCTAAATACTTCCTTCCAGAAGCGGAAAAACAGTGTTGAGCTTGGCAGAAATACGCCTAGAAAAATGGTTTGTCTTCTCCCTTATTATCTCATGATTTGGTGGTTACTAGAAACAAATTCAAGTAAAATTTCCAATGCAATGCCGTTTACGCTGACGTATATACAAGTCAAAGATCACAATCGATGAATTTTAACAAATCTAAACAACTTTTTTGATAGGGAGGCATTTCTATGGAATAACTTTAGCATAAGACAATTAGGGACATAGGAAGTATATCCATGTTTATTAGAATTAGTTAGAAGCAAAATTATAAGCTTACACACCTTTCGCTCTAGTAGTATTTTTCTCCTTTAGGAGAATTACAATTGAACAAGCATAAGCCTGAATAATGGGATGAGATCTCACGAGTCTAGTAGGAACTACTTAATCGTAGTCGGATGGAATTTGGTCAGTGAATATTAATGGCTTGAAATGAGACCCTCGGTAATCCATTGCGTCCCATTACTGGTCAAATAGTGGACGGACATATTCGCTATATTTTTTATGTTTCAGAATTTGTAGCTTATCGTTCAAGCTATTAGCAAGAGTGCGTAAAAACTGGATGCCAATGGAGGACTTCTCATCATTGCGTAATGGTGCTCCGACCAGAAAATGTGGATGTATGGTCCAAAGTTAAGGCGTTGGACTTCGGATCTAAAGGTCCCAGGTTCAATTCACACTTTAGCCATAATGATTTTGTATTGTTTCCGTTAGCAAGAAACTTAGGCCATTGCTCCACTGGTCGAATGAGAGGTTATATTGGTTGGCCTCGTGTACTGCCGTGCTGGAGGGTGTGCTAAAGAACCCTTAGTCAACTTATAACCAAGAGTAGGGTGCGGAGTTCCCGGGTGGTACGTACCTCCTTGTGGTGAGATCTACTAGCCTCCCACAATGTGTTCCACTTCCACATATGTACCTCCTGCGAGGGATGGTGCAAATGAGGCAAGTTCAGGATTTGCTTCTGATCCCACCCCATGTACGCCGGAGGCTTGGAACGTCGAACAACGTTGCTCTCCGCTGCTACACAAGAGCAGTTAATGGATGCCTTAATATCGCAGGCGAACGCACTTGTGGCGACAGCTTCTGGGCGACGGAACGAGAATCCTACACGGGCGAAGCAAAGAAAAGCGAATGTGAATACCATCGACTGGCTTAGCAGACTGGCCAAAGAATGTTTTTGTTTAACTGAATATTATTATTTATAACAATTCAGACATAAGCATCTTCTCCCAATCTTAGAAGGCATCGTGTCACATTGCGGGTGATTAGAAGTATCAGATCGACAAAACATGCAGTAGATACATAACAACTGCGTGGAGGGAGCCTACGTGGAGCCATGCGAGTGGTTAGAACGCATAGAAGTGCGTCTCCTTACTCCTTAGAGCTCCGCCCCCTTGCCTGAAAGGAAGGGTTGTACATTCCCCCCTAAAATCTTGCTTGGCAGGGCTTTTGGGTAAAACTTACGGCCTTTTCGCGAACGAGCTAAAAGAGTAGAGTTTAAACTTTTAAACTTGTTTAACTCAGCGGGCGAGTCAAAATGAGCTGTTTAACTATTTTAATCCTGCGCGCGAAAAGGATCGAGTTAATTTTAACTCCTTTAACTCGTTTAACTCGCTGCGCGAAAAGGTCCCAAGTTAATAAACCGCAAAAGTGGGATGCTCGGCGGTCCGAATCTGCAAACTCTCTCCATCAACTCAACTCCAGCACACCTCTGAGAATCTTCGCAATGAGCATCCGGCCTTCCAGCATAAATCTTTTCAGGCAACGCAATGTAAAGCTTTCCTTTTGTAGATAACCTTATTAAATGGTATGCATACAGCATGCGCACTGAAAGTTTTTACTGGGCAAGTTAATCAACAAAACAGTGGCCAGTCATCTAACAACTTGATAAATATCTTTGATTTTAAGTCTAATCTCGGCAAATGAGGGTCTATCATCGGCATTGTATTCGCAACAGCTCAGCATTATATGCTCCATTTGACTGGGCATTTCTTTCGTTGGCGGAGTCGGTTTGACTCCGGGCGGCCCGCGAAGGGCAATGGCCAGATCCCGATTCGTGTACTCGGGCCAGGGAAATGCGGCATTCGCATAAATTTCCCAGATTAAAATACCGAACGACCATACGTCGGATTTACTGGTATATTTCTGTTGAAATAGGGCTTCTGGTGCGGTCCATTTTACGGGGACTTGTTGCTTCTTGCTGTCCTCTACCACATACTCAGTTCCCTGTTTGCTCATGCCGAAATCGGCGATTTTCACAGTGTTCTTTTTACCTGTAATATTAAAGTTACAAAAGAGGAATAGGAAGAAAGACTAAGAACAATACTCCTGTTAGTTCAATTAATTTGGAAGGTATAAACCTCTCACATAGATGCTGCTATCATTTTTCAGAAATCGTTTTAAATGTATTACCACGAAGAGGTATTACCCAGATGAAAAACAAAAACTGCCCAGACAAAACGGTCATTAATGTTTACCACCTACTTTAGTATTTACTTCACTTGCTTGTTGACACTATTGCGGTACAGTACAGGTAAAACGAAAAGTCGAAACCGAAAACTCATGCACAGAAATCAGCTTTTCTTAAATTTAGCAGATTGCCGGATGTTAAAAGCAACAATTGCACAAAAAATAAAGGTTCCATTTCAGGACTCGAGACCTGGAAAATTTGAGCCTATGCTGGGATTAGAACCCACGACTTTCAAATTTATTCCAGGGGTATAATTATGGTGATTCGATATTACCATTCGCCTCTAGACGCGCGTAGACGTACGTACGTGCATAGGCGCGCATTGAAGCGCGTGCCACACTGCCATGGTACATTTGGAGGCGTCGACGCGCCCATTTGTAGCATGCCAGCAAGAGTGCATAATTGCACTATATATAAGAAGAAGAGTTAGCCACTAGAGGGCTCCTCTTCTTGGCATTGCGTAACGGTGCTCCGACCACAATACGCGAATGTTCCCCCGTTTGGTGGGGGGGTAGCTCTCTTCGACAAAGCATACCCCCCCTCCGTTTGGTGGGGGGGTAGCAGAAAAGAGGTCCCCGTTTGGTGGGGGGGGTAGCCAACAGCCAATCAGATTGCAGAGACCCCCTCCCCGTTTGGTGGGGGGTAGAGCAGAGGATTACGGTAGTTTTTGTTCTATTTGAAAAAGGGTCCCCGTTTGGTGGGGGGCGAAAGGGGTCCCCGTTTGGTGGGGGGTATGCAAAAGGGGTCCCCGTTTGGGGGGGTAGGCAAAAGAGGTCCCCGTTGGGGGGGGGGGTCGCCAACAGCCAATCAGATTCAGCCAATTTCAGCCTGACTTGGCGACCCCCCCCCCAAACGGGGACCCCCTGCGGCCTTCCCGCCACACCAAACGGGGACCCCTTTTGCATACCCCCCCACCAAACGGGGACCCCTTTTGCATACCCCCCCACCAAACGGGGACCCCTTTTGCATACCCCCCCACCAAACGGGGAGGGGGTATGCCTGTCGACCCCCCCACCAAACGGGGGAAAATTCGCGTATTGTGGTCGGAGCACCGTTACGCAATGCCAAGAAGAGAAGCCCTCTAGTGGCTTACTCTTCTTCTAATATATAGTGCAATTATGCACTCTTGATGCCAGTTTACGCGAATCGACGCATGTCGCAAACGTCGATGGGCGCAAAATGATTTTGACGCTCGTAGACGCGCGTACACTTGCGTTCGCGACCATGAAGGTACCTTAACCGTTTTGTTAACTGAGCTGCCGGGCACGCTATAGAAGAAATATTTCCAACTAAAGTGACAGTCAAAATGCGTTGTACAGCGAGACGTAGGACGAAATGCATTCCCGTCGTCCACATCTACCCGTAGGTGTGAGTGAAGTGATACCAAAACTTTTGAGCATCAGGCAGGATTCTCACTCAAAAGTCTAAACTTTCAAACTTACTCAAACCGCTTTGCCAACTGAGCAACCGAGGCTGCAGTTGCAGCAAGCCACCCGAAATTCGTATTCAAACCATAGTGGCAATAAATTTGTTCTTACCTAATAAACAATTTCGAGCAGCCAGATCTCTGTGTATGCACTTTTTTGACTCCAAATACTCCATACCGGAAGCCGCGTCCAAACAATATCTCACTCTTTCCTTCACAGAAATGCTCCCGGTGGGTCCGTTCTTTTGCAGATGTTTGTCCAAGGATCCGCCAGGGACCAACTCCATAACCAGCATGATGGGATTTCGTTGGATACAGATCCCGATCATTCGGACCACATTCGGGTGGCTGTAGCGACGCATCAGACGACATTCGTGGAGAAATTTCATTTTTTCTTCGTAGATCTTTTTCTCCATCTCAATTGTTGACATACTTTCGGGATTCTGAACGTTAATATAGAAAGTTTTGATGGCCACACCTTTGTTGTCCTTTTTGAGATGGCCCCTTAAAACAGTACAACAACAGTTCATACAGAACAGTTAATACAGTTCCCCTTCATCTTAACAAATACTTAACAGAAGAATGTGACAAAAATTGACTTCTCCAAAAAACAGGTACTGCAAGTTCAGAATTTATGCTCATGTTCAAATTGCTTAACAAACAGCGGTAACTCTAATTACCACACAACACTTCAAAACTCAAACAAACTCGGAATCAGAAAATATGTTTATCACACTAAGCAATACGTAACTGAACGAAGTACA
>JASAND010027727.1:0-11041 GCA_030248195.1 Trissonchulus latispiculum
TCACGTATTGCTTCATGCACCATCTTTGTTCAACTTAAGTAACATGGTGGTCTATGGATTTTTGGCTAAAATAAAATGTCTCTGGAAAATATGTCGCGGTTTGTACTCTCAGACAGTTTTTATCGGTCAGTGAGTGAGGTGAGCCGTGAATGAGTCGGCCAAAACAATTAATGTTACCTAGTACTAGAGATGAGCATAATAGGCCCGGCCCGGTCCGGATCCGCCGACCGGGCTGCGCCGACATCCGTCACTTGCGACCGGTCCGAGCCGGGCCGTAATATTTTTCAATTGCGGGCGGGAGCGGGCTAAGGTCGACTATCAAAAACGTTATGAAATTACTAAAATAAGCTAAACGCTTACTCGGCTCGGTAAATTTACAGCAAAAAATCTTTTCGTAGCGTATCCGTCATGTCTTAAAGCCTTTTGAAATAATTTTATTGTTAGTAACATTTTGGAAATTTTCGATTGGCGGGCCAGGCCGGGCCGAATTTTGTCAGTTTGCGGGCAGGGATGGGCCTGAAAAATTTCAGCGGACCAGGCCAGCTGGGCCAGCTGGGCCAAAAATGCGGCCTGTGCATTGATTCACTATGTACTCTTCTATTTTAGTTCTAAATTTCCAGAAAATTATTTCATTGCAGAGCCAACACTAAAACAAATTCAACTGTCAGTGAGTTTCGTCGCCTGGGCTAAGCAGTGGGTTCAGGTGAACTGTGGCAGGAATTCAATTTGAATTTGATTAATGATTAGCCATCTTTTCTCCTGCTGAATTTAGATTTCCTTTAGTTTTTATGAAAAAGCTATTATCCCTGTTTCCTTTCAAATATATTATTTTATTTATATTGTTTAGGCACCTGGCAATCGGATGGACGCTCGAAATCTTGCCCGAGTATTTGCTCCCACAGTACTCCGTCCCCCAATCTCGTTGAGACCCATCAAACAGTTCTCAGTGATTCGGATGCTGCTATAGCAACGTTTGAATGCATGATCAATAATTATGATAAAATATTTGAGGTACAAGGTCATTAGCCAATATGTCGTTGCTAAGTTTCAGCTGTGTGGAATGCCGGCAACTCGATAACATCAGTGAACTCTGACCCCAACTTAATCAAACCAAAATCAAAAAGTAAAAAGTCTTCATAGGTTATACCAAACACACATCCCAGCTCGACGTACGAGTATACTTCTGTGGATTTCTAATCGTTTTTTTTTTGAATTGGTATAAGCAGCAGCCACTATCATCATCCTCATCATCATAAGTAATTATAAATCTTCTCTGAGCTTTTAACTTTTCAGATTCCAAAGGAGCTGCAACATGACATAATGAAATTTTTGTCCGAAGATGATCCTGAAGTTTGTGACTTTATTCTCACTCGAATGTCTGCCACTAGGTAAGAAAAAAGTTTGCCACTGGACTGCAACGAAGCAGACTAGAACGTTGAACTAGCAAATTTAAAGCTGTAGCACTGATAGCTCACTGCCACCGTATCTGGATAAAAATTGCTCTAGTATGTTTTGAATACTAGGAAAATTTTTAGAATAATGTTATAATTTATGGTAAGCTACCAGTGGTGCAGCTAGCTGGCTTGCATTGTTTTCTAGCTAAAATAGTTGCCCTCGCTTCAGGCTACACGAAATATTGCATCATAAATATTTATTTCTAAAATAAAATATTCAGGTTTTGCATTCAATAAAATCTGTTTATGGGAGAAGAGTTTTTGTTTGGTATGAAACTTCAAAAAAGTGAGAACAAGACAGCTTTCACACAATCTGCATCGGTTGTACTTGACTCTTGTTACTATCTCTGACTGCGGGGGCAGGTCATGATTTAATTTCTAAAGGCGTTTTTGAAATTTTGTCTCTGCCACTCCAAATATGCCAACGAGTCTGGAGCAGAGTTGTATGCGGGCCGCGGGTACCCGCGGGTACCCGCGGGGCGGGGCGGGGCGGGCCGAATTTTACTACCCGCGCGGACCGCGCGGGCCGATGCGGGCCGATTTTGGCTACTTTCCTGGGCTAATTTTGCTTTCTAGAAATTTCAAACATACCAAATCATATATTCCCTCCGCGAAAGTTCGAATTTCCACTCTGCCAAAACTCTCCGGAATCCGTCGAGTAGTTTTTGAGAAATCGACGTTTAAAACAAAATGATTGCAGTTTTGCCAAAATTGTTTTTCGGCCAAATCTCCAGTATAAAGCAATCAACTCCTGCTAATAAACATTCATGAATGTAAACTAGACTGTGTATCGATTGGATATACATGGATCAAAATTGTTTGTTAAGATTTGGTAGTATTTTTGAAAAAGCTGATTTCTTCGAAAATCACAATTTTTTGACCCTAAAAATCGTTTTTTGATTATACTGACTTAACCACTGGAGATAGCTCGTAGGTAGGTTGTAAAGGCAAAAATGTTCATTTCTGTGTCCTCTTTTCAGCCATAACAACCAATCCGATGTATCAACTACTTACTGAGAGAATAGTGGCAAAAACCTAAAGTTTCCATCTTTTCACCTAAAAATGCGTACTAGTCCGAGAATGGTAAAGAGCACCAAAATAGCATAGTTGGAAAGTTTCATCCAAGTAAAGGATTAAAGCCGTATGAGTCAAAAATACCCGGAAGGAAACCACTAAACCAGTACCTTAAGGTCACTTACAGCCGAGTGAAGTTTTACAGCATACGGCGTTATGGGGAAACTGTGTTTGTTTGCTGCAGCTGCGGCGCCGCCGATTTCAAAACCAATTTTTATTTTTCGTACAATTAATAGCTGGTTAGTTAAGCTCGTTAAGGTGCTGAAAGAAACTCACTCTCAAGGATATATGCGACAAAAATTTGAAAAAATGAGCAAAATCCCCGCCCCAAAAATTTTTCATGGCGTACCCTTTTAGTTAAGGGAAGCTAAGCTTTAGTTACCACTTTTAGAACAGTAAATTGGCAGACAACAAAGTTCAAATCAAACGAACAGAAAAATTTGACGGATCCGGATGTATCTTTGAAAATACACCAGTTTTGGTGCTCAGCTACTACATAGGAAGCAATTTTTACGTGCGGGTACCTGCGGGTCGGATTTCGCGTGTGCGGGCCGCGGGCCGGAGTGTTTCGGGCCGCGGTCATAAGGTGCGGGCTGCGGGCCGGGCGCGGGCCGGAAAAATCGGCCCGCATACAACTCTGGTCTGGAGTTTTTGGCCCCATTGTTCCCTTTTTTTTATTTGCTTAGTTTATTGGACCTGCTCAGGCCCTTGCCTAGGTTGGCGCCCCGGATTTGCGAAGACAGCACATAATTTCCTAGGGCATGTTGGCTTAATTGCTGTTATACTGTAGACGCTGCTTTGTGGCTAGTAATTGCAGAAGTGGTGCACCAATCACTTGCACTAAATAATTTAGTTTGTGCAAATAAATAATAAATTTTTGTGATATTCAGAGAATCGGGTCCGGATCCCTCATCACTGTTGCCTATTCCCGACATTATGGATGTCATATTGTAGCTCCTGTTTTTGTAACTGCTGTTTGGTGCTAATTTGGCGGTATTTGATTTTTGTTTTTATTATTTAAAGTTTAATTATAGTACTAAATATGCGGTACTTGCATGCAAAGTATGTCATTTGTCGCTTTGTAAGGTTGGTCAAGTAAGGTGGTCTACTTTTTATCGGATCAAAATTTGTTGATGTGGCTTCCCAACTGGCGCAAGTTAATCACTTTTGTCCGCAGACTTCAAACATTCATACTCTTATCCTTATATACTCCTACTAATGATAGAACTCAGCTGTAAGTTAAGCTATGTATTATGAGATCTCATACAAATTGCTAAAGCTTGCAACAAAGCAAATCGACGAAGACAGTGAGTGTCTGTTGCATAAGACTGCTATTGTACACAATGTATTATAGATTGCATAAATTCTAATGTTTAAAATGGGCACATGCAAAGGGAGTTCTTGAAAGTATACTTACAGCATATAGCTTCTTGAGAAGAATCCCCTGCAAGTATCACTTGAGGCACCTCTCAAATTGGTCACTTCTCATATCACCTTGTTTATGTGCGTTCAAGTGGGGGCTATAAGGCTGTGTGGAGTCTTAGCTTTTAACATTTAAATTTTTTAAAGCAAGCGTTTTAAAGCATATAAAGCAACTTAGCATTTTCTTGTACAAAATATACTATAGCATGGAGACTATTTGGATTGGATCATAAAGTGTGTACGTAAACTTGCGTGGAGTCAGTTTAACTAAGATTAATTTTAAAATGAATGCTATTAACTATATATACACTTATTTTCAGGAGTGGAACGTTGAGTAGCATCAAGGAAGGTGGAGGAACTTTGTACTTTTCTACCACAGAACAGGTCTATCCAGAGGAAATAGTTAAAGAGCGAGATGGTACTACTGTCATTAAAACTCGCACTACAACCACTTCGCGCATCGTCTATCGAGTACGCAAACCCTTCAGTAGCAGCAGCAGCAGCAGTAGTGCAGCTGCGGCTTTGATGGGTATTGATAAGGGGTCCAGTTCAACTGATAGTTCGCGTGGATTTGACACTCCCAAGTCAGATGAAAGCTTCCCAGATTTGGATTACTTTATTGACGATTCCGAATTAGCCATATCGCCTGGAAAGCCCGCCGGAGATGAGTCTGCATAATTGGATGTCAGTTTGTCCTATTTCTTATCATAACGTCTTATCTGTTTTATCTGTAGTATTTGCTAGAATTATCGACATTTCGATATGTTATTGATCTATTCTGCTCAACGTGTGCGAAAGAAGGATGTATCCTGAAAGAAAAAATGGTTATTTATTTATATTTTTAGAAATATGCTTCTGTTTCTTCTCAAAGATTATTATTACTTTTAGTCAGTGTTGATGTCAGTTTTATTTTTATGTTTCGTAACCTGTTATGTTCAGTAAATGCTGAAGTTGTGAGTTTTCGTAACTGTCTACAAAATTAGAAGTTTCTTTCACTATTAAACGTCCGGCCAGGCCGGCCAAGCCCCCTCGGCCTATATGTCTGTATGCTGGCCAGTGACCAACTGACCGGTCGGCCGGCTACAGGCGCCTGGAGCAGTTTGCAGTTCAGCTATTATGACTGTTATGTATTCATTTTCGGATGTTATATTGGAAAAGGTGCACAGGCCAGATTAAAACTAGGCTTTTCTTACAGGTTTTGTGTTAATATTTAGCGCCAGCTTTCAAACCATGGCCCTCCTTGACGCATATCCAGTTTTTGTAATAGCACGGTCTCCGCTGGAGCAGGAAGATGATGAAGTAAAGTGTAGAGCTTTATCCGAGGCTAAATGTGGATATTTTCCTAGGCCGAGAGCCCGAGAATGTTTTGATTATCATTGTTCAACAAAACTGTTGAACTAAACTAAGACTAAACACGTCAGTTTAGTATTCCAGCTACAGTAGTGAAGGTTAAAAGTAGAGTTAGATAGTTTAAGCGTAGCTTCTGTGTTAGATCCGAACAGAAAGCTTAAAATATAAAAGTATTTAGTTTCGTTTCTCTGCTTCACATATATAGTTTTATGAAGTATAGTTCGGAGGTTGTGCGTATTTAACACTGGCGCACTGCAGTTTCATTTGACATGGCGACGCCGAGTTTTGGCTCTGCAGAACCGTTTCATCTGGAAGATGAACCTTGGGATGCGTACAAAGAAAGATTAGAACAGTTTTTTATTGCCCATGATGTTGAAACTGATGAAAAGAAGCGAGAGTTGTTTATCAGTTCTGTGGGTTCGTCCACCTACCTTCTCCTGAAGAATCTGACTGCCCCGGACTTACCTAACGCCAAACCCTTTGATGACTCTTTTTACACAACATTTCGAACCTAAGCGTTTAAAAGCGGCGAAGCGTTTCAAGTTTCACAAGCGTTCTCAGCAAGAAGGGGAATCCGCTGCAGAATACGTTGCTGCACTGCGGCAGTTGGCTTCGACTTGCCAGTTTGGTGACTTTTTGCCTGAAGCCCTCTCCGGTAGAGTGGTCTGTGGCATCAAAAGTTTGCAAGTCATTTGGGGATAATGGTGGACAAAGAAGGGATTCGACCAATTCACAGCAAGGTCTAAGCGATTAAATGAATGCCTAGCCTTACCCCGAATCCCAGAAGCAATTGAAAAGTTTCTTGGGTAGAGTAAACTTTTGGTGTAAATTCCTTCCTCAGATATGTGATTTAACAGCCCCGTTAACCGATTTGCTGAAGAAAGGAAAAATTTGTTTTCACTGATCAGCACAAGAAATGTGTGGATTAACTGAAAGAAAAGTTGTCATCAGCAGACGTGCTTGTCCATTTCCAGCCGGGGTTGTCTCTATTTCTTGCAGCTGATGCGTCCGACTATGGAGTTGGTGCAGTTTTGTATCACACGTTCCCAGACGGCAACAGGAAGATGATTTGCTGCAGATCCAAAACATTTTCAGATTCCAAACGAAAATGGTCTCAGATTGATAAAGAAGCATGTGCGCTGATTTTTGGAGTTCAGAAGTCAATACCTGTGCGGACGGAAATTTACACTACTGACAGATCATCGTCCATTAACGGCCATATTCAGTCCACGGAAAGGAGTTCCTAAAAATGCCCTGAACAAACTCCAACACTGGGCTGTGATCTTGTCCTGTTTCGATTACGACAACGAATATATTTCCGGAGAAGAAGATGCTGCAGCAGACTGTCTGTCACGTCTGCCTGGCACTGAAGAAACTCAAGAACAACTAACTGAGATTTTCTTGCCAGTAAACAACTTGCGCCTTGAAGACGAAACCTACCCTGTGCTGGCAAGCGAGATTAGCCAAGAAACCTTGAAAGATCCAACACTACAGATAATTTCGGCTTATGTGTCTTCAGGATGACCAGAAAAGCTACCGACCACCCAATCACACTTACTACCGTATTTTCATAGGAAGGCAGAAATTTCAGAAGAACAAGGTTGTCTTGTGTGGCGTCAGAGATTGATAATTCCCGCCCATCTGCGCAACAAAGTGCTATCTCAACTACACGAAGGGCACTTTGGAATTGTCCGAATGAAGTGTCTTTCCCGCGGTTTGGTATGGTGGCCAGGCATTGATATCTCTATTGACAATTTTGCTAAAAGTTGCCAATCCTGTATTCAAACTAGACCTGCCCCAAGATCAATGCTAAAAAGTCCCATTGGCCTCAAGCACAACATCCGTGGGAAAGAATCCATATTGACCACGCTGGCCCATTCTTGGGGAAGCATTGGCTAGTAATCGTTGACGACTACTCAAAATGGCCGGAGATTTACCTGGTAGCTAATGCGACCACAAAGGAAACCATTAAAACTCTTCGTGACTGTATATCCAGATTTGGGGTGCGAAATACGATAGTTTCCGACAACGGGACCTCCTTCACTTCAGCAGAATTTGATATTGTTTGCAAGAAGAATGGCATTAGTCATTTGCTCACCGCTCCCTATCACCCAGCGTCCAATGGCGAAGCGGAAAGGCTGGTCCAAACCTTTAAAAAGGGATTGAAGTCTGCCAGGGATCACAACGTATCAACAAAGTTGTCCAGATTTTAGTTTGCTTACCGAACAACCGTGCATGCTACTACTGGTAGGACGCCGTTCAACCCGATGTTCAATCGACAACCTAGAACCAGGCATGATGCGATGAAACCAAGAACGGGAAAGAGCGCCAGAAATCGTCCTCGCTTAGATTTCGCTGTTGGTAGTCCTGTTTACTTCCGGGATTATTCGACAAAAGCGGATCGATGGTCGTTTGGTCACATTGCCAATTCCATTGGCCGGAATATGTTTGCTATTTCTGGTCAAGCTGGCTTGTTCCGACGTCATGCCGACCAAATACGATCGGCTCCTCGCAATAAAGCCATCGCCGTCGATATCGGGGTTGGACATGACGACTGGACATTCCCTTACGAATCCACAGGCCAGCAGCCTGCGGTTAATCCGTTGCCTATGCGTGACCAGGCGGAAGTCCCGGTGCCGGCAGGCGGTATGCAGGGGTATCCTCGACCCGTTGCGACAGCGTCAGCCTCCTCTTAGATATGACGCCCGTGCCGGAACATCCGCCGACGCTATTATGACAAGTTGATACAGGAAGACAAATCGAACCATAAAGAGGAGAAGAAAGTGTTAGATCCGAACAAAAAGCTTAAAATATAAAAGTATTTAGTTTCGTTCCTCTGCTTCACATATATAGTTTTATGAAGTATAGTTCGGAGGTTGTGCGTATTTAACATTCTGCTTTTTAGCATAGCCAGTTTTGGAGTTCATTTTAAGCTTAGTTGTCCTAACTTATAAATATCTGCTTGTTGATTGGCATCCCGGCCGGTGGCCTGCCGGTTGGTCGGCAGGCTGGCGAGCGAAAGTCCTCAGACGGCGTCCAGCTAAAGCCTGCCCCGGTCATTTAGAAAATCTTTGGCCGCAATGAGAAAAATGAGAGAGAGTGACTGCTCGGTCGTGGGAATCATGCTTACTCAAAACATCATCACTCCTGCCCGTCTGTACCAGGACACTCAAAGAAAATCAGAAAATAATGTATCTGCCCTTTTGCTGTCTTGGCCATGCCGTAATCGTTTGCCATACTAACACCGGTCAGCAAAGGCCGTACTATAGTAGTACAACCAAAAAATGGGTACAAATTTTGCCCATTTATAGCAGACTAGCCTTTGTAGTAAACTCCAACAATATACATACATATTTTTAGAATCGTCTCGTCAGGAACTCGAGATTTCGAAAGTCTGGAAAATAGGGAATTCCGTTTTTCATTTCAAATTTTCAAAATTTCTTAGATTTTCGCCCAATTTTTATCGCAATCCAGGTATTTCCATGATCAAATAGAGTTGGCCCAACTGCATATTTTTGTGTTTACAAGATCTTAACGCAAATGCACCCAGTTTCTGGTATTCCGGTTTTTAGAATTTTTGGATTTTAAAAATTTTCTCCAAGACCACAAGATTATTCATTCAAATTCATTCATTCAAAAGCACTTCATGAGCTGGACAACCTTTGTAATAGAACAAACTCTTGAAAATGCACTCAGTTCCCGAAATTTCCGGATTCTAGAAACTTCCTCCAATAGCCAATGTGGGTATCATTTGAAAGTTCTTAATGAGCTGAACAACTTTTGTACTACAACCAAGAGTACATAATAGATAAGAGTATGAAACTCTTACACTAGCATGTACAAATCATGCTAGGTATGCTCGGTTCATTAACTCGGGACTCCCCCCCCCCCCCGTAACTTCCGGGGGGGGTCCCACTTTGCACTAATTACACGCTTTCATATAAGCGTGTGTCTGCTCGCTGATTGGCCCACTAGCCTAAGACTTACTGTAGGGAATTTATTAGTTATTTTAATTAATTAATTATAACTTTAATTAGGTTAGTACAATCATAAAACTAATTCGACAACTTTGTAGCATTTTTTCTGCTCTTTCCAATGATATAAAAATTGTTGCACATTACATTCCTTCGAATTTTTGTATTGTGCAACAATTTTTATATCATTTTAAAGAGCAGAAAAAATGCTACAAAGTTGTCGAATTAGTTTTTTAATTGCTTTAACCTAATTAAAGTTATAATTAATTAATTAAAATAACTAATAAATTCCCTACAGTAAGTCTTAGGCTAGTGGGCCAATCAGCGAGCAGACACACGCTTATATGAAAGCGTGTAATTAGTGCAAAGTGGGACCCCCCCCCCGGAAGTTACGGGGGGGGGGGGGTCCCGAGTTAATGAACCGAGCATACCTAGCATGATTTGTACATGCTAGTGTAAGAGTTTCATACTCTTTATTATGTACTCTTGCTACAACCTATATCTGAACATGCACCAAATTCCAAGAATTCCAAGAACGTCTTCAACTTTTGCTAAAGGTTTTTCGTGAATTTAGCGGTGTGGGCGCATTTCGACGGCTTTGTACTATTCCAAAAGTTGCTTAGCTAGATAAGAGCTTACGAATGATACCCGTGTTGTGAGTATTGGAAAATATTTCTTAAATCCGGAAATTTTTAAATCTCGGAATTCCGAAAACTGGGTGCATTTTCGTGAAAAGCTTATAACACCAAACATGCAGTTGGATCAACTCTATTTGATCATGGAAACAAAATTATTGTGATAAAAATTAGGCGAAAAACTAAGAAATTTAGATTTATCGTAAATGAAACACAGAATTCCGGATTTCCCGGATTTTGCGTTTACTCAAAAGCCTAATCTACTATTAACGGCAAAAAGATCAACCGTAAACGTCCCGAATTTTCTGGCCAAAGCGCGAAACAAATAAGATTTGATACCCCAACCATCTTTATCTTTAAATTTAGAAAAGAAATCCGCTTCTTGATTTTGAAAACGGAGAATCCAAACATGAGTGAACCGAATTTGGTGAGCCACAATAAAGTCTGCGATGGAAATAGCCAATGAATGTAAATGAGGCCGCATACTGCCCCGGCGCAGTATGGACCACGCAGATTGGCTGTCAATGTGCCATAACACCGAACATTGTTTCAAAAGGGAACCAAAAGACCGCAGCCCCTGCAGGACAGCGATAAGCTCCCTATAAGTAGAACTATCCTCGATCTGGCTCCCAGATAGAGGAAAGTGTGCAACCCGTTTACACCAGGAGTAGACATCCAAACCGCGGCCCCCAGATTCTCTGTAAGGAACTCTACCGAGAGGCTTCTAAGCCAACAAAATCAAATTATCACGCCAAAAAGTCCGCAAGAGCCTGAGTGCTAAGGTGCACAGTTCGATCCCAGTCAGTAGCAATGCCACCACCTTATATAAACTCCGGGTCCGCAGCAAAGCAATATCACCAAAGACAAGGCGGCCTGACATAATTAACCCCGACAACCGAAGGAGGCGGGGTGGAGTAACGTGAGGAGCAGAAAAAGTAACCCTGTGAGAAAAGAACCAATCGTTTCCGATTTTTTCTGAGGTAAGCTGATACAAAATTCACGGGAGTCGAGATGAAACCCCAAAATATCTAACGACTGTACCGGCACGAAACAGGACTTATCAACTGTTACGTATGCGACTACTTGGCATTAACTATAATGCTACTATAAGCATAGGAACAAAGTATAAGCT
>JASAND010027729.1:0-11176 GCA_030248195.1 Trissonchulus latispiculum
TGTCAGGGGATGCCTGACCTTATACTCATCAAAACTTTTTTGTTAAATATCAAAAAACAAGAATTTGACAATTTTATGAAGGTGAACCCAAATATTTGATAACAAAAAACCGTACTTTATCAACTTACTCCGAGAACAAATAGTTTCAAATATCAAATATCAAACGTTTGTGCATTGGCACTTATTATTTCTTAAAAACAAAAATCAAAAATCAAAACGTATTCTGATTGGCTGGAGGCTTCAGCCAATCATACAGCTGCCATATAGTCAAGCTGATTTGTCGTGCTGCCGGGGTCTTATCCAGATTACCCCCCACCACTAAAATTCCTTAAACTTGACCAAATGAGCTAAAATTTGGCATAGATATATATTTTCGACTTTGTTGAGTTCAACAGCAGAGACAGAGACAACCAACGGGACTGGCAAATTTCTGGCCAGTGGAAAAAGCGGACGCGGAACGGAAACGGACTGGGGGTATCATAAGAGGACTGAAAAAGCGGACTTATGGTATAAAACTCCGACCGCTCAACCTCATTGGTTCACCTTTTAGGAGGTTGGTCCAAGAAGTAAAAATGATCAGCGTAAACGAATTAGTGGAAAAATTAAAATTTTAAAAACCTTAAATTTTAGTATTTTTGTAATAAGCATGTCGAAAAACATACCCAAACCATATATCGACTCAATTGGTCGCGGTTTGCGACTTGTGCCACTGGGGGGAGCTAATCTGAACCCCACACTTCTTCAGGACAGACTAGCAATTTAGTAATTACATCGGTCATGAAAAGTTTATCCCAACTGCCCTGTTAAGGGCAACCATTCGCATATGTGTTTCTTTCTAGTTTTGTCTAACTCAGCGAAAGTTTATCTTGTTAAAATTGTTTCGGAAAGCCACGGAGCTTTGCATACAGAGCTGGATTGTGTGATTTTAATATATTACTCGGAAATGGTTGCCCATGAAAGACCTCCCTCAACTTAGCAGCCCCACTTTTTGAGTCAGTGCTAAAACTAATTGAGACAGTTAGTTTGTACTGAGGATTAAATGAGACAAGAGTTATTTTAATTGAGACAGTAATTGTTAATTCGCAAAGTCTAAAACATTTGTGGGACTGCTAAGTTGAGGTGTGCAGTCCCACTTTTGAGTCACGCCTTTAAATTTAACCAGTATTTGAGGTATAAATAGTAATAAATGAGACACACACTAATAACATTATAACTAACAGTAGTTATTATATATATTCCTGAAACAACTAAAAATATTAATTGTTTGGACGGTCTTTTTTTGTAGCTATGGTTTGGCTCGCCGTTTAGAGGACGGGGGATTAACGAGTTCGTTTTAAATCTTAAAAAAGAAGTGGGGCGTGATAGATGTGTTATGGTCATAGGTGTACCACCTGTTTGGGTTGGGGGGGGAGTAAAAAGTCCAAATCCGGCTTGGGGGGTCTAAAAAATCGGAAATTTTCGAAAAAAACTGTACCCAAACTGTACCCAAATTTTTTTCATCTAAAAATGGCCCTTTTTTGACATAAAATCTACTATTTTCGACATAAATCTACTCAAAAACTACTCGTATTGCGTTTTACAGCCTAGTTTTTAACTATTTCCAGCTAATTTTTTCTGAAAATTTTTGAAACATTGCAAACATTTTTGGAAAAATTTGGCATTTTTTCGCTTGTTTGGACCCAATTTTAGGGGGGGGAGGGGGGTCTGAGCTCGGCTTGGGGGGGGGGGAGTAGTCGAGGTCGGGTATGGGGGGTGGGGGGTCTGGCCTTCTCGTGGGGGGGGGGGTCGCACAGGGGGCAAACTGTCGCCTGGTTCACCTATGGTTATGGTGGGGGGGGGGGAGAGTGGACCCCTCCTTCCCCACACTCAAATGGACATGACAACGACCCCCATCTTAAAAAATGGCTACCCCGCCCCCCAATTTGGCGACCCTTCCTCGTAAAAATTTTCAAACCATAGGTGTACCACCTGTTTGTTTGGGTTGGGGGCATAGTTTCCTTTGGGGGGGGGGGGGGGGGTAACCCCCAAAAATTTTTGACCAATTTTACCCCCCCCCCCCCCAGAATATTTGAGATGCCCTCACCCAACTTTCGGCTAACCCCCCCCCCCCGAACCCCCCATCGATTTTTTGACACAAAAAGTCAGCTAAATTTGGCCAAAAAATGGTCATTTTTAAAAAAATTTTCTAAAATTTTGACTTAAAATCACTTTGAAACGGTGCAAAAACGCCTAAACCGTTGAGAGCACTGAAAACAAGCCTTATTTTGAAGAAAAAAGGGCTAAATTATGGGAAATTTTGCATTTTCTGGCCATTTTTCGAAATTTCTGAGGTCCAAATTCTGGGGTGGGGGTTGGGGGGGTACCCCCATCACATTTCTTGGGTCGGCCACCAACCTCCCATGATTTACCCCCCCCCCCAGACCCAAAGTTCCAGGGAAACTATGGTTTTGGTGAGGGGTGGAGTAAAAAGTCCAAATCTGGTTTGGGGGGTCTCAAAAATCGGAAATTTTCGAAAAAACTGTACCCAAACCGTACCCAAATTTTTTAGCTAAAAATAGTCCTTTTTGGACATAAAATCTGCTATTTTCGACATAAATATACTCAAAAACTACTCTTATTGCGTTTTACAGCCTAATTTTTAGTGTTTTTACTTTTTATCTATTTCCAGCCAAGTTTTTTCAGAAAATTTTTGAAAAATTGCAAAAAATTTGGCATTTTATCTCTTGTCTCTTGTTCGGACCTCGTTTTTAGGGGGGGGAGGGGGGTCTGAGCTCGGCTTGGGGGAGTAGTCGAGGTCGGGTAGTAGATTTTATGTCAAAAAGGGCCAGTTTTTAGCAGAAAAAAATTTGGGTACAGTTTGGGAACAGTTTTTTTAAATTTCCGATTTTTGGACCCCCCCAAGCCAGGTTTGGACTTTTTACTCCCCCCCCAACCCAAACAGGTGGTACAACTACACACACCTATGCCCCCATCACATTTCGGGGGTCGACCGTCGACCGACCACCAATTTTCCAAAAGTTATTCACCCCCAACCAAAATTTCTTTTTAGGGACGACCCTAAAATCTGGCGGACGTTATTTTTAAACCCAAAATTTTCGAAAATTTCAGCAGTTTCTATTGTACGTACGTACGTATATATTTCTCAAAAAGCTTCATAATTTTTGACACATTTTTATTTCTAGGTCAAATTACTGATTTTTCATAAAAATTCTTCAAATTTCCTACAAATTCGGACAAGGTTGTAAAAAAATTTTCGAACAGCAAGGGGGACAATCATTTAAAGCACCAGTTTCAAAGGAAATTTTGGTTGGGGTAAACTATGGAAATTTGGTGGGCATGTGATGGGCATAGTTTTCCTAGAACTTTGGGTTGGGTCTCGGGGCGGGTATATATAGCCATGGGGTGAAAAAACCCACCCCATTTTTTGCGGGGGAACCCACCCCCTTTTGGGGGGAAACCCACCCGCCTCCTGGGTCATGGATTAGAGCTATGAGCACCAAAACATAGCAGCAGAAAGCGCGACTCGTTCTAACCTTATGTATGCAAAGATCACTCATTTGGTTCACTTCACTCCTGCTCATTTTATGACAGTTTGAAAATGATATCTATATACTTTTTGGTTCAACCATCCAAAAATTTACCAAAAGTTTGGACCGCTGTATAACTTTTGACTGGGTTGGGCTAGAAAAGTTTTGCAAATACCTGCAACGATGGCAACTGCTCCTCTTTGCACACAGCAAAAATTAGAGATCCGCTGCACCATTAGTCTGGCACATTGCTAAAAGTGGCGGGGGAAAACCTACTTTGGGAAGAACAGCCCACCCAAATTTTTTGAAAATTTTTGTAACAACAACATGGGAACAATTATATAGAGACTATAGCACGGTACTATATATATATCGAGCAACGCTGCGTCATCCTTCCTATGCCATGCGGTCAGATTCGGACAAATTTGCTTTCCTCGCTAGCTAGAGGCTAAAAACTTTAAAAGTGACATTTCACTGCTGGAGGACCCAATACAGGTCCAATTTTGGATTTTAACAGCCAATTCGGTTTTTTGGAGAGGGTGTGGTGGTGGGGGGCGCCCCCACTTTTTGGGTTCCCCCACTCGTCCCACTTTTTTCTGCTCCCCCCCGCGCACAGTGAGGTGCCCGGAAATGCCAAATTTGGGCGTACCCCACTTGTTTTTGCCAAGAAAAACCCCAGCGTAGATTATTCGCAAAATATAATGTGAAAATGCTAAAACTCGTGTGTTTATATATATATATACAATTGTATATGTATATTTGCAGGATACTCGATCGCTCGCTATATATGGACAAATCCGAATCCACAAGTACAGCACGCGTCTTCGTATTTATCAGAAACTCGTAATTGCCTGGTTCCATTTCATTCATAGGTGTATATATAATTGGTTGCATGTATGATTGATTGGGCTTGCTTAATTTGTCTAAGTGGTTAATTAAGCAATTCCAATATACGTACATTGCAACATGCATAGTTATGATTATATACGTATATATACGTATCAGTATCGTTGGAAAGCGCACTGGTATATTTCCATCCTTCCTTCCACAATTGCTGCCATTCGACTTTGGGACTCGGAGGATCAAACGTCTCTTGGGTATGTGAATAACGTTTTATATATACCATGTTTATTAGCATATATACCACCCTGAACTACTGGAGAGACCTAGACCAAAACGGATTGTATGTATGTGTAGGGCATCTGTTGGGCTTCATGATGATATATGCCACACTGCTCTAATCCCTCCTGTGCGACCTGGGTGTGACCTGGAGTTGGCGATAATAAACACATCAGTGGGAAAAACCTACTTTTCAAAATATTTTTCTAAAGGTCAAACCAATACCTACATTTGTTTATTATAGCGTATAGATTAAACTGGTATAGGTTTTTAAAAGCCAAGCTGGCGTACGGTTGTAAGGCGAAATTTGACACCTAGCAAGTGTGAGGTGATTAATACAGCAAATTAATGCTTGTTCATTGCCGGTTCATTAATGCCTTCAAAACTTTTTAATTAATTTTTGAAAGATTAAATTTGACTTCGTGCTCAAGCCGTGTTAAAATTTAATCCTTCAAATCCAGAATCCAAGCCAAAAAGCAACCACACCTTTCCTGTACGTGCTGTTAGGGGATTACATTACAATGTCGTTTTGGTGCAAAATTAATCTATATAGCATTGTGTTCATAATATCATTAGTAGCTATGTATTGTCACTAGTCTGGCGGGGGGCTACGAACGGTTTTGCCCAACTTCTTCAGAGAGACCTACCTTTTGGCATATGATTAGCTAACATATCAAGGTTAAATAGTCCGTAGTGAGCATTATTATATCTAACACACATCGATTCTGGCACTACGCCAAAGTCGACGTTTTGGTGCGAAAAGTAGGTTTTTTGAAAAAGCTTTTCTGAACTCTTGTGGATTACCGGTTTGACCACTTCTGAAACTTTCGGCCATAAATGTTAACTGTTACTAGTGCTAAATATTAAAAGTATTCCGGCCTGCGAGCGTTGTTTCCTTCTTTAGCAATAACAGGTCGAAGTTTGAAATTTCGCAAAAAGTTGCGATGTGACCGTGCGCCGTTTTTGATCTAATAAAATTGACAGCCCCTAGACTACTCCAGCTTTTTACCAATTGTTAGGCTCTAATAGGGGCAAACTGTATGTGAGTTTCAAGGAATTTGGTTTTCTGGTTAGTGTGCTAGCAAACTTTTTGTTAAGAAATAACCCTTATTTTTAGGCCTGAAAAGCTAGCTAGTAAAAATGGGGTCAAAAAATTTTTTGTCTCTGATTTTGCCGAAAAGGTGCTTGTATTGGTTATTTGACCTGCTGAATCCTAATATGAAATCCGTTTTTTTATATGACGCTTCCTTCGTTCAGTATGCGCTTGTAACTGTCTTAGAACTTTTTGGAGCGATCGCCATACATACTTCGAGAAATCAATCTAGCATTTCTAAACACTGCAGCGAGGTTTAGTGATCTAGCCTTCTGCACATCTTGGTACACTTACTGGTCTGTAATGCACAAAGCTTCAGCCGATTCTGCCACAGTAATTTGGAGTAATTGGCTCACATCTTCGAAATGGCACGAAGTAACAGCGGCAATGTCGATAATGTAATCTAGCACTGCGAACGCAGGGATTACCGAAATCACGTCATTTTTACCTAAGTTAAGACAGATACTTGGAGTATTAATTGTAGCAAAGTTGGGTTCATTTGGTAAACCACAGCACATTAGACGTTAGTTAACCTCCACCCGTATAGACCTACAACACCCAATTTTTCGCACTTTGACTGTATCTCACAGAAAAGTATACATTGATCTAAGGATTATTTTACACGATATCAAAGCACTATATGTCAGTACTATTTCTGGAGAATTTGGGTACCGTACCTTGCGCATAGCGATCAGGGCGAGGCGAAGTTTGTGTACGTGTCATGTCGAGCTTTGGACCGACAACTACAACTTCTGATGGCTCCACAGGACGCTACGCTGCATGGAATTCTTCCAAACTTTAAACTATTTTACACTAAACCTAATACTATGATGTGGCAAAAGACCAGCTAACTTTTCCAACATCGAACTTTTAGTGAAATTCGTAGCCCCCCCTTAAATGGATTAACTTAAACGGATTAACTTAAACGGATTAAAAGTGTATTCATAAAATACGGATTAAACTACTTAAACGACTTAATTTAATTCGTTTAAGTCGTGGCTCAGTTTAATCCGTTTAAGTAGTTTAATCCGTGATTTTATGAATACGCGTTTTTAATCCATTGAATCTGTTTAAGTTAATCCGTTTAAGTTAATCCATTTAATAATTTTATGAAAAGGCCCATGTAAATAATTAAAAAATAAACAAAATCACATACCCAAATGTTGACACTTCCGAATTTTCTATATCCAACCAATTATATATATACACGTACAAAAGACTAATGTGGACTGGATTCATTTCCATGTACGTCATTTTGGATAAGCTCAAATAATCAAATCCAATTTGAGCTAATCCAAGGAAAAGTACATGCAATCATTGAGGAATTATATGTAGCTAGAATTGTATAGAGTAACAGTAAAGAGTATATACACAATAATGTTATATGACACATGTGTACGGGCATTGTTTTAGGGTTTTTAAAGTGGGGGGGGGGGGTGGCTTCCGAAAAGTGGGGGAGTCCAAGGTATAAATACAAAATGTTTAGCGAAAACTTAGCAGTTTTTTGGGTAAAAACGCTAAAAAATCGCTTTTAAGCCTAAAATTAACTTATAAGTCCATAAATTAGCTAAAAATTCTGAAAATTTTTGAAGATTTGACCACAAAAACTTAAATAATTTTGCGGCACTTTTGGGCTACCCCTAGCAAAGTGGCGGAGCTCGCCGAGTGGGGGGGGAACCGAAAATTGGGAGGCCCCCCACTAAAAAATGCCGGATGTAGCGGAGGGTTTGGGGTTCTCATTCTCAGCAATCCTCTCAACTATCAACGTTTTAGTGGTTTGGTTATGTAGTGGTTTTAATAAACCGGAAAATTGCAGTAGCAACAGGTTTCTGTTAAAAATAAGGTCAATCTTAAGTATGCGAGCCATAGGGGTAAGGGAGATTCGGGGTGGGGTGATGGCTCCCCCAACTTTTTTGGGGGCCAATGGAGATTGGAGAACCCCAGCCCTCTCCAAAAAACTTTTTTGCGCCCAAAATCGCATTTTCAGCCATTTCTAATGCAAATAAGCATTGAGCTATGAAGTCATTTTGACATTATACAGTGTTTTTAAACTTGAAAGCTTAACTGCCAACATGTTTCCAAGCATAGGTGTAACGGAGATTTGGGGTGGGGGAGGTTCCCCCCCAACATTTTCTGGGGGGGCCCCCTCTGGCGACCCCCCCAACCCCCCCCCCCAGAACCCCCCCCCCCCCAACCCTCCCCCAAAAAATTTTTCATTTTTTATGCCAAAAATCGCATTTTCAGCCGTTTCTAATGATAAAAAACATCTAACCATAAAGTAATTTTAACATTAGACAGTGGTTTTAAACTCAAAAACTTGATTGCCAACATGTTTCCAAGTCCAAAATAAGGACAATATTGAGTCATAAGATCCATAATACAGTTAAAAACGTGTACTTCTCATAATAATAAACAGCTTAAGCCAAAAATTTGGACATTTTTGAAAATTTTTTCAAAATTCACCCTAAAAATACCCAATTTTAGGCCATTTTTCGCGCCTTCGGCGCGACTACCCCCCCCCCCCCCCCCCAGATGGGGGGGGGGGGGGGTGGGGGGGGGGGGGTCGTCCCCCCCCAAAAAGTTTTGGGGGAGGGTTGAAAAAAGGCTTGGGGGGGGGCTACCCCCCCCAACCCCCCCCCACCTTACACCTATGTTTCCAAGACCAATATAAGGTCAATAAAGAGTTAGAAAGCCCATAATACAGTTAAAAACGTGCCTTTCTCGCAATAATAAACAATTTAAGCTAAAACTCTGGACACTTTTAAAAATATTTCAAGATTTACCCTACAAAGTATATACAAATACCCAATTGTTGGCCATTACCCCCTCCCCCCTACGTACCCCCCAAAGTTCTGGCAGGGTGTTGAGAGCATAGTTAAGGCGGGCGCGGGGGGGAGTAGCCCCCCCAGCCATAGGTGTAACGGGGATTTGGGTTGGGGGAGGCCCCCTACCCCAAAATGTTGGGGGCGTGCCCCCTTTTTAGACCTCCCCCAAAAAATTTTTCAATTATTATGCCTAAAATCGCATTTTCAGCCATTGCTAATGCCCAAAAACATCCAACCATAAACTAATTTTAACATTAGACAGGGTCTTTAAACTCGAAAACCTGATTGCCAGCATGTTTCTAACTCCAAAATAGGGTTAATATTGGGTCAGAAAGTCCATAAAACTTTTGAAAACGTGTATTTCACGCAATAGTGAACACTTTAGGCCAAAAATTTGGACATTGTTAAAAAATTTTGCAAAATTTATTTACCCTAAACATACCAGATTTTTGGCGCATTTTGAGGCCCAAAGGGGGGCCGGGGCCGGCCCCCCCCTGGCGCCGCCACTGCCCGCCATAGGTGTGGCTGGCGAAAAAAGTGGGGGTGGGGGTTTGAAAAAAGTAGGGTGGGTAAAAAAAAAAGGTAAAGGTAACCCCCGGAGAATTCTAACCCCCCACCCCTGACACACCTATGCTGCCCGCCACGCCACCCCAAATCTCCGTTACACTTATGCTTGCACTGCACCTTATGGTTTTGGGTGCCCCGTCCACCTCAATAACGTCGAGCCAGACCTTAGCTAGTAAACATTTATCGTTCCAAAACAAAAATTGCAAATTTAAAAGTAATTTTTAAATTCGTCGCTGACTCATAAAGATTTTAAAGGAGTGGCTCATCTCCAGGAAACGTATGCACATTCACAGAACAAATAAAAGCTTATGACTCAAAAGTGGGACTGTATACCTCTATTTAGCAGTCCCCAGGTTTTGATTGAATTTACGTATTATTTAAAGGTGTCTCAATTAAATAAACTCGTGTCTCAATTGTATTTCAGTCGAAACTCACTGTCTCAATTGGATTTAGCTTTGACTCAACAAGTGGGACTGCTAAGTTGAGGGAGGTCCATGAAAGGGCAGTTGGGATAAGAAATCAGTAAGTGATAACTGAAAAGCAGTCTGGAATATGTCTATATTGGTAATCGTAAAGATGCAGAGAAATGTTATAGCTTACAGCCAGTTTTGTGATTTAGAGTTAATTTACTATAAAATCAATTATTTGTATAGAACATAAAATTAAATATTGTTTTGGGTTAAGATTTTGCATTCCATTTTCTAGTCCTTAAACTATCCGGAATTCTGCTTTCTAAATCACATTTTAGATTTATTTTACGCCTGATAGACGTTTTTTTCACCTTTTAGACCCGCTTTCCATTTCCGCATCCACTTTTTAAACCTGTTTCTGCTCTCATTTGCGTTTTTTGTAAGCTGATTCCGTTTTTGCTTCATAAACTTGCCCGAAAAATTGTTTTCATGACTTTTAAATGCCTTGGTTTACCTCCACTGATTGTTTTGACGTGAGTCCGCTTTTTATACTGTATGTCAGCTTTTCCTCGATTAGCCAATCAATGCAGTCCACATTTTATACCATTCTCTGAGAGTCCGCAACAAGTCCGCCTTTTATACCTTTTTGCTCAGTCCGTTTCCAGTCCTTTTCCGCTTTTTGTACTGACCCTAAAATTTCTACACAATTTTGCAGAACACTTGCATTTGCAATTACTGGTGTTTCTGGGGTGCTGAGCACCATTTTTCGATTCAGCTTTCGTTAGCTTGGTTAAATTATATTACTTAGTTATAATCAGGGCATCCACATCAGTTTACGGTGTTTAATTAAGCTTTTTAAACAAAATTCGCAAAAATAGCAAAACTTTCTGACATATATAACGGCTAAACATAAACAAAAATTTTTGGTTCCCCTTGGTCCTCCCTTGCGAATAAAAAACTGAATTTCGCGAAATCGAGAAAATTTTGCGATATTTTAATTCAACGAGGTCGAAAACATACCTGTATCAAATTTTAGCTCATTTGGTCAAGTTTAAGGAATTTTAGTGGTGGGGGGTAATCTGGATAAGACCCCGGCAGCACGACAAATGCAGCTGCAACTATAACTAAAGAAATCGAAACTTAAAAAAATTGCCATATGCTTGAAAAAACAGATTGTTTTAGCAAATGATTTGTTAAAAATGGCATAAAACTAAATTGTGGACCTTATTGATGTTAAACTAACTAACAGATTGCTTTAGTTTTCCAATATAGTTTACAACAACATATGAGATAAAATTTTCAAGAAATATATAAAGCTACAGCATAGCTGCAACGTCATTCCTATAGGTTTTATTAGCACAAAGCACTTGACTATATGGCAGCTGTATGATTGGCTGAAGCCTCCAGCCAATCAGAATACGTTTTGATTTTTGATTTTTGTTTTTAAGAAATAATAAGTGCCAATGCACAAACGTTTGATATTTGATATTTGAAACTATTTGTTCTCAGAGTAAGTTGATAAATTTTTGATTTTTGTTATCAAATATTTTCCGCAACCAGCAAAATTTGTCAAATTCTTGTTTTTTGATATTTATAAAACAGTTTCGATAGATATGGGTCGACGTCCCCTGACAC